>JAWNPY010000045.1:0-127176 GCA_035078625.1 Scaptodrosophila scaptomyzoidea
CAGTTTCTACACTCAACTGAAATGATTCTTTAAATTCAAATAAATAAATTGATTTATATATCCAATAAACTACAATAAAAAAAAGCAAATTAATCAAATCAACTTTTTTGAAAACACAGCCATTCAATGTCAATTTTAATGATTTGTCAATACATTTAAGGTTTTATGGCACCATTAAAATAGACTAAGTAAAACTAGGTAAATATTTATAGAACCTGAATCATGAAAATCCCAAATGAATAAGAATAATAATATTACTTTCGATTACCTATATATAAAATTCATCATATCACTCAGTCATTTCCGTTTAGACGGGAGACGAAGGGATTTGAGGATTCCTTATCAAATGTTAAATAAAACAAAAAAAGAGTTGAAAGAATTATGAGTAACGGTTAATTACAACTATTTATTTTGGAATGAAAGCCAAGAAGCAAAGTAAACAAAAAAAAAAAGACAAAACACGAGTAAAACAAAAGCAAATAAATAACTGTGTTTTTTTCTAATTACATAAGGAGAAGGGGAAGCAGGTGTAGATGATTTGGATGATTTAATGACGTGGGTCCAAGTGCGACAGCACAGTGGAAAGGAAACCTTTAGAAACTAAACTAAACTCGAGGTTTAAATAAAAATAATTCATATTGACTAGGGCAATAAATAAATTAATTAAAAGTTGCTAGTTCTTTTTTTTCTTTTTTTTATTTTAAATGATTTAAAGTTGAAGAAAATTAACCTATTTTAACCTATTTTCATCCCATTGTATAACAGACACTCATAACGGCACAATTGGCAAGTTATCAGAGTGCAAACACTAGAAGCCAGAACCGAACCGAAAGAGCATGGAATGACGACTCAAGAGAACCTTTATATGAACTTCACAAGGCGCCACACATATAATTGCGTATGTGTGTGTAGTTGCTGTTTATTTAAATGGACAGGGGATTTGGGATTCTTTGCTACTTACCGGGGACAATTCCTCAGTAATGGCGGGTGCACCACGACAGCAGTTGAGCATCGTCGACTCTTCTGCTGCTTCTGCTGCTGCGGCTGAGCTTGACGCCACAATTTGACGCTGTTGACGTACATGGGTTATCAGCGTTGATTCTTCCTGGTTTGCATTTGCCCCAAATGTTTGTGGCGCCATGGCTACGCTGGCACCAAGCAGCACCAGCATCAAAGCCAATACAGCCAAATAATCCCAGCCAAAGAGCCAACTTTTATTAAATCTTTTTGTTGATTTTCTGCTGCATTTAATAATTTGTAATTGTTTTTGGTCTTGTTGTTGTTGTATGTGTGAGTTTGCCATTGTTTTGATTGTAGTTTTTTTTTTCAAGTCCTTAAAAAAGATAATAAAATAGTTGTGCAGATGTTTTTTCTGAAAAATAAAAGAGAAAAAAGAGCAATTAATTTTCGGTTTAATGCATAAACACTTTTCATTTTCTTCTTCTTTTCTTGTGCATTATCTTTCGAGTTCATTTTTCGGGGTTCATTTATGATGCAAAGCGCATTCATTTGAGAGGTGAGAAAATAAAATAAAGAAGAGGAGAGGACAGAAGGAGTTGGCAACTATTCTGCTTCTTCTTCTTCTACTGCTTACATATTTTCAATGCAACAGGTGTGTCTAGAAATGTTTAAATAAATCCATGTGCAGATAATTTAAAAACAACAACACAACCATACAAATTGAGGTCATATTTGTGTATTTTTTGTTTCTGTTGTTTTTTTTTTTTTTTGTCTGTCAAATGAAAACTTACAACTTTCAAATACTCTATAGAAAAATGGAAAAATTAATTACTTGTTGCAAAAAACCTTATAAATGTCTGACTTAAATTGGATCAAAGTTTAAATTTAATGCAAATTTGTTCTATTTTAAGCAATCAAGAAAATTGAGATTTTTTTTTATATTTTTGATTTAAAGAAAGTCATAATCAAATTAACAAAATTGAAACCTTCGCGATTCCTCAGTATTGAAGAATGTTAAATCTGTTTATTTTTTCTATAAAAGATTATTCATCAAATGAGAAATCAATAGACTCTAAATGAATCATTCTATTTAGTAAAGAGTATAAATATTTCTTCTTTTTTTATGATGGTTAACTTGACATTGATATAAAATTACAATATAAAAAAACCAACAAAAAAGACACAAACACACAGACACAACTGTCTTATCATAAACACACACACTTACAAATGCATCAAGCATATCAATAGGACAATCAAAATAATGAAAAAGAAAACGAAGAAGAAGAAAATGAAAAACAATGAAGAGTGTTTGTCAGCCCTGGCTCATAAATCAGTCAATGCAGCCCCCCAACAAAGAGAAGGTGACGATGAGAATGATGAGAATTTTTTTTCTTTTAATTAATTTAAATTTTAATATTCTTGTTGAGCTGGCGTATTTATTTATATTTATAAATTGTAATGCCTAACTATGAAAAATGTTTATTATAGGTCAGTGCGTTTCACTTTCAGTTTGTCGATAATTACAAAAAAAAAAAAAAAACAGCAAACTGATAGGCTTCAGAAAGGCACCAAGCATTAAAAGCATTTTATCAGCTAAACCAACAACAGCAGCAATAACAACAAAAACAAAGCTTTGCAATTCATTCATAAAAATGCACCAAGAAACGCCTGAAGAGTAAGAGCGATTTTAAACGCGCAAATGCGAACCTGACAAAACAACAATAAATAGGCAAAGAAGCGATTAAAAAAGAAGGAAGATCAGTGGGCGGATGGACAATTGCTTTTTATATAAATAGCACCAAAGAGAATTTGAAAAGAATGAGAGCGAGAGCGAGTTATAACGGGGAAAAAAGGCAGTAGGCAGCAGTCAACTTGAAAGTTGCAAAACTTGAAAACATCAAAAACAACAACAACGAAAATAAAAGCTTTTGTTAATATCAGCAAAACACTAACAATTACATTGATTACAAGTAAGAGAGTGGGAATAATATCAAGAAAACAACTGTAATAATATTATTGCGCAGGCTTAATTTGTTATGTATTAATTCTTATACATTTATGCTTGTTTTTTTTTATTTTTCTTCTTGTTACTTAATTCACCTGTATGAATCATGTGAGGGGAAATGCCTATGAGAAAGAGAACTTTGCCAGGATGAGTATTATTATTTGAGTAATTAATTAAATTTCTCATGAAAAAAAAAATCATAGCCCCTGTGAAATTCAATCTGCATTGAAGTATCCCCCCTTTTAATAAACAAACAAAACTCTCATGTGATAAAAACAAAAGGCGAAAAAAAACAATCTGAAAAATGATTTTGGCCGATTCTGTGCTTGTTTCTTTTTGCCATATTTTCATGTTTTGTCTCTTTTTTCTTTTTTTTTCGTCAATGACAAGCCTTATCAGTCAAAATACCAATCTATTTAGTCATGCGTTTCGTCAGAGCTTCCCCCTTCCCCTTCTTTTCCTTCATGACGACAACGACGACGACTTTAAGGTGCCAGCCAATGCCATTTACCTGTCCAGATTACAAATGAAGCGGCTAGATTTGATTTTTGTTTTTTTTTTATTATTTAGACTTGAAATTACCAGTAGGTAAATATTTATTGGTAATTATGAATTTATTATATTTCATTTTAATGTTGCAAAAATGCTTCTAAAATATGCCCTGATATTTTAAATAGAAAACGCATCATTCATAAAATCATCATATTAAAAACCACAAGCCAGCATTTTTTTTAAAGGCTCTAAATAAATAGCATAATTTTTTCTATTAAATAAATAACTAATTTAGATTTTCTAGAAGTATTTAAAAATAGAAATTTCTAAACCTGAGGTTTTTTGCTCTATAAAAAATATTCCAAGAAAATTTCAAGGTATATTTTGAAATCTGATTGAAATAAATTAAATATTGAGAATTTAAATTATAAGAAATTTATTGGGATATCAAGAAATTAAAATTTGAATTCCCAACAAGGCTTTAGTTTAAAATTCAATACCTGGCTGTTTCTAGAGGTTTGAAAAATGTTCTTATATTCTTTTCTGATCTTTCCGACAAAAAACAGACAGGAAATTTCGGAAGATTATTTTATTTTGAGCCCTTAAAAAAAAGTTGCCTTAAATAATTTTTAAATTAACATAAAACTTGGGCGGTCCCAGAGTCTCAGGGCAGTTAAATCCTCAGGAGTGTTGAGCTCTCTCGTATCTTGGGCCTGGTTAATTGTAATTGCAGTAAATGCCACAAATAACAACAGCAAACACAAACACAACAAAGTCGCATTGCAGGCAAATCAATTACAATATAAAAATAATTTCTTGTACAAGAAGACTTGAGTAGAAAAAAAAAGAAAAAAAAGAAGGCGGATGAAGACATTGAGCAAGAAATTTTACAAGATAAATGATGGGACCCCAAGTGAAGTATGAGAGTTGTGCGATGAGAGGAGTGGAGAGGAGAGGAGGGGAGGGACGGAAAGATTGTAAGAACGTGGGCGAAGGAACGTGCAAAAACTTGATAATCTACGCATTCACAACAAAATAATAATAATAATAATAAAAAACAAAAAATGCAATGAAAATGGGTTTTCACTTTTTTTATCTTGAAGGAATTGAATTTTATTTAATGATCGTTTTGTGAGAGTTAAAAAAAAATATATCCCACAGGTAAAATGTTTTATAAATAACATTTTCAATTTTTCTTTTCCCCCTTTTTTTTGTCACAGTTGAACTGTTTTTGTTGTATTTACCTGCTTAAATAATAATATTTAATTGTTGCCAGCTGATAAAACACTGATCTGGTTTTGTTTTGTGTATAAAATAAAAGCTATTGGAATATAAACAAATACAACAACAACAAGCAAAGTTAGTAAAAAAAATACAAAAGCTTCAAACCTCAATTCAAAGCGCGTTTAAAAATACACAAAAAAAAAATAATAGAAATAATGACAAGTTGATTTCAAAAGGCCATTTATTTTTTAGCTAATATGTAGATTATTTTTTTTTTAACTTACTTTAAGCAATTGTTATTTTTTTTCTATTAGTTTTATATTTTAAACACTTTGAAACACATAAAAAAAAGAAATGAATATTTATTTAAAATGCAATTAGCAGTGGCTTGTTTATTTGCTTTTAACAAATTGTGGGAGTCGTTTAAGCCCTTTAAAAATTGCCGAAACTGGTAGGATATAATTGAAATTGTTTGCTATCACACACGCACACACAAACAAACACACGCACAGCACTCAGTGAATTTGTTTAAAAACCCGTCATTTAAAGCGCTTTTCGAACCCAACGCGGCCAAGTTTCGTTTTAAACTGTCAACGGTGTCGGCCAAGTGCGCGACTTTAAATAACAATAACAAAAGCAAATAAGAGAGAATAATTTAATCGATCACATGGCAAAGATCAAATACTCTTTTTCATATAGAAACCTTTCATAGATTGGAAAATATTCTTATAAAATGGTTTTAATTAATTCATCATTGAAATGTGTTTAAAATGATTTAGATATAAAATTGAGCAATAAAGAAATCATGGAAATTAGTTTTAAATAAATAATATCTTTATTTCATTAAAATGCTTCAAAAATAATTAAATATGTAAACAATAAAGAATTTTGGAAGCTATGCAGTTACTAAGGTAAGCAGCAATTTCTTCTAATAATAAAAATTATTACAAAATTTTTACATTTTATTACAGATTTTTATGTTAATATTTTGAAGTTTTTTTTTAAATCCTAGAAATTTCTTAGCCAATTTTCAATTACATACTTTATGTACTTAATATTATGAAAACTTTACTACAATAGCTATAAAAATTTACCAAAATTATTAGCTGATTGAGCTTTCCACTATTTTATTTCCTATTTTTATTGGCTGTATTTGAATTAAGTTTGGACTCATTCATTTGAATCTGAAATATAAGCGACATTTTGAAGCTCTTTATTTTTTATTTAACAGATAAACTATTTATTAGTTAAATATAAAACGCAAACAAATAAAATTAACCTTTTATAGCTCGTTTTTGAAACATTAAAAAAGGCGCTGCAGACTATTTATTTCCAAGTTTTATATTCCCAAAAAATTACATATTCTTTATTCATTAATTTATGTTTGTCGATTAAATATTTTCATTTATTTATTTGTTTTATGTCTTGCCAAACCATTTGAAATAGTCAGGTGGTTTACTTTAACTTAAAAAGAGTATAATAACGTTTATTTCCCTGCTACCGATGAGAACAGCTTACTCTCTATGCCTCTCTCTCTCTCTTTTACTCTCTGTTATGGGCTGCTGTGATCAATGGCAGCATTGCAATTCAGTTTCAGTTCAGTTATTTGTTTATGGTTGCATTCTAAAAGCTAGATGGCGCTAATTAAGTTCTAACAACAGGTGGCGTATTTTATTATTTTCTTTTACTCACCGATTTCCATTTATTTATGAATGCCTTTGGTAAACATGTCGCTTGAGCTCCACACGATTTTGGAAATTCACATCGCACAAGACACAAACAATGGAATGACTTTTCATATGCTCCTTTAAGTGAATATTCTGATAGAATCCCTTGCCACAAATGGAGCATTTGAAGGGCTTTTCTTTCAAATGATTGCCTTTTATATGCTTGCGCAAATGGTCGGCGGTGGCAAAGTCCTTCTCGCAATACTCGCAGACATGTTTATGGACCAAGCCATGTTGGCGCACCAAATGACAACGAGCCGCTTCACGCGTGAGATGTTTTTTCTCGCAATAAATGCAGTCAAGCGGATTCCTGGGCTTGTGGGCATCTTCAATGTGATTCAGGAGACTTAGACTGCCATAGAAATCATTTCCACAGACCGGGCAAACGAAACCCGGTGGCTTGGAGTCACCAATACAATCCTCCTTGTTCAGATCCAGGGGCCAGCCAAATTGCAAATCATCATCCCAGTCGGTAGTGGGTAGAAAATCCTCAATATTCTCTTCCAGCATTTCCAGATCCTCGGTTTCATCGGCCACGCTGCCGCTCTCGGAAAACGATGCCTTCAGCTTGTGCTCATCCTCGGCATGCGCTTTCAGGGCGCCAAAGTTGCCAAAGGCTTTGACATCCTCGTTGCCGCTGCTCTTGATGCCACACATGCCGCAGAAGAACAGGGCATGGGCGCCATGCCAACGACTCACATGCTGATAGAGGAACTGTACGGATTTGTAGCGAGTGCCCTGCCTGCCGCACTGCAGGCATTGCCAACGTTCGTCCGAGTGCTTGCGCGCCACATGGTTCTTGAGGACTTTGGCATCGCCAAACAGGGTCAAGCAATATTTACACACACAGAGACTGGCATTCTGCGCCTCGCAAATCCTTTCATGCGCCTTGCTGTCCTCGTATCTCGGCTGGCTGGCAAAGCAAATGCCACAGCGATAAAGACGTGGCTTGGCTGGCTTGGGTGCCTTGGGTTTTCGCTGTTGTTGCTGATCGATGATGGCACTGTCAGTTTTGGGCCGTATGCGCTTCATTGAAATTTAAACAAAACCAAAACAATAACAAATGAAAACACGATTTGCAAAACTACAACTGAGATATCACGATTTCATTTTCATGATTAATTGAACAATTCAGTTCGATATCGAATATAAATGCAACGCTCCAAGACAAATGCATCCCAAGAGCAGGCAAAAAGGCAACAACAACACAAACACATTTTTTTTATTTGTGACGGTTTTTTCATTTGTATTAAAGGAAGTGGCTTTTTAATTGCATTTTTGTATACAAAATTTGTTAAGTTTTAGACCAATTTATTATAAAACAGGGTATAAATTATTAAGAAGTTTTTAAATAATAATAACCAAAATATAGATTTCATTTGCCTGTTGCTTTTTCGTGTTTTATTTATTTATTTTTTTGTTTGATTTAAGAGTCCTAGAATAAATAATTTACAAAGGTAAAAGTTTAACTTATTTCCATAAGTAATTCAAGTAGAAGTATTTAATAGTTACGAGAAAATCCTCATGTTTGTTTTGGTTTTTGTGCTTTTCTTTGCCCTGGCAGCAACAATTTTGTGCAAGTTCTAAGAGTAACAGTCATTTTCTGGGCGGTTGCAATAAAAAAAAAACAAAAAAAACGACAACAAGAACAAAAACGAATGATTCACAGTTTGGTTCCGATTCGCCAGAACTTAGTTCACTCGCTCCGGAACCAATTGAAATATAAAACAAACGCAAGATGAGCGACGAACGCGAATGCAGCAGCGACAAATGCGATTCGCCAAAAACTGCATCGCCCATGTCTTTGGCTGTTGCAGCACTCACGGAGCCGCCCAATATATTGACTGGACAGGAACGGGAACAATCGGGCGAACCAACAGTGGCTAATTTGGTGGACACAAGTGGCGAAGGCGGCGGCGGTGGGGCTGGTGCTGCTGCTGCTGCCGCTGCTATGCTATCATCTTCTTCCTCAAATGATATGGGAGAGCTTAGCGAGATCAAACAGTTGCTTTGGGGTGATAGTGTGCGCGAAGATGTATTTAAGCGCTGGTCTCAAGGTAAGTCGCCCAACATTTTCGAAATTGAAGAAATTTATATGCTTTTTTATATATTTTATACTTATGTTTGTTTCTATGTCTCTCTGTGTGCGTGTGTGTGTTGATTCTCACTCTCTGTATGTGTGCGTGTGTGTGTGTGTATGTGCATGGCTTACTTCGTTTTGGTGGAAAGGTTTCGAGTTTAGCGAAGTTGAGCCCTCGGCTCTGGTGCAAAAACAGGGTGGTCCCTGTGCTGTGATAGCGCCCGTTCAGGCGTACTTGCTTAAAATAATAATCATGGACTCGCCAGGCGTTAAACTGTCCGAGGTAAGTGTCCAAAAAAAAAAAAAGAAAAAGAAAGCAGAAGAACCAAGTCAAATCCATCAACTCGCTTAATTTATTTACTTACCCTTTTTATATGTATGTTTATTTATTTTGATTGTAGCTACCACAGGCCAAGTGCCAGAGTCTTTTAATTCAGGCTTTGTGCAACATCTTGAAGAACTGCCGTGCCTCAAAATATCGCATTGTTACCTTGCAACGCCGCATTACCAAAACTCGTCGGTCGGATGCTGAAATTTTAAATGAGGTTACAAATACACAAAATGTTGCTACTCCTGCTGCTGCGAGTGAATCTGAGGCATCTACGACTGCGGCGGCTGCTGCTGCAGCTGCTGCCACTGCCGCTGCCGCCGCGAGCGCAGCCAGCCTCGATTTGGATATGATGACAGCCGAGGAATTTCACGATCGCTTGCATCCAGTGCTGTTTGATGATATTGTCGCTGTTGCACGTTATTATACCGATAACTTTAGCCTTTTGTCACAAACGTACGGGGTCTTACTATTTATGTATTCCGTGCTGCTGACAAAAGGCACCGAACAGGTAACGGCCGAAATATCGGATACATCAGAGCCTCTCATACACAGCACTTATGGCTACGGCGCCCAGCCGCTAATCAATTTAATGCTCACTGGCCGCGCCGTTGCCCATGTCTGGGACAATGAGCAGGATGTGGGCGGATTAAAGCTGCGCGGCATTAGCGAACAAAGTGACATTGGTTTTATCACTCTAATGGAGCAAATGCGTTATTGTACAGTCGGTTCATTTTTTAAGAATCCACGTTTTCCTGTTTGGGTAATGGGCTCCGATATACATTTAACTGGTAAGTGAAAGAATTCTGAAATATAATCATAAATTTAATTGTATTTTCCTTCCATCTTTCCAGTCTTATTTAGTAATGAAAAGAGGCTTGTTTCACCAGAAACTCCGTCCGAGACGGGACGCCGCATCTTTAAATCATATGATCCCGAGGGTAATAATTTCATATCCAGCACTATGCTACGTGATGTATTGGCCACCTTAAATTTGGTCAGCGAGCCAGCCTAGTAAGTTGAATAATACAAAAAAAAAAACCCCTAATTTTGTATTAGTTTTAGTTGAAAAATTGTTTTTTATTTTTATAATTTGTATTAATATAATGAAAGTTTTAAGAATCTTTTTAAAAATGTTTAAAATCGATTTAGGTTTATAATTTATTGTCAACTTTTGTCAGTAGACTTCAAAGATTATTTTTTTTAGAATGTTTTAAGCATAGTTTTTGGTGATATTATTTTAAAAGAATCGTTTTTTCTTGTCTTTTATAGAACTAGAATTCGTGAATTGCCGCAGTGTTTAATATTTCCTTAATATCTTTGGAACAACTCAATTTTTTGAGATTTTTTGCCCTTTTCTATTCAACTAGGAGTATGCAGTTTTGTATCACAAAATATAATTATTTGTTTATTTTAATTTTTTTCTAGAACATTTTCATGTTTTTATTGAATTTTTAAGGCACAGTTTTTGTAGAGCTTTAAAAAATGCTAGATTAAATTGTCGTATTACCTGTTTTGAGCCTTTTTTAAAGCTATCTGTATTTAAAATCAAGAAAGGAAACCTAAAGAAATGCATATAAATTAAATTAAAACACCGTTTTGCACTTATTATTTTTATTAAAAAACGGACTTGACAAACTATTTTTATTAACTTGTAATCCAATCTATTCTACTCGAATTAAATCTAAAACTATCCATTTTTCTAGCACAAGAAATGAATTTCTGATTATTTCCGTAAATGATGGTAAAAAATAAAGGGAGAAAAAACATTATGGAGCAGCGTTTTACCCCAAAGGATAGGCAGTGATTTTTTAAGCAAAGAAAAAAACTAGGAAAATTCTCGGGACAGTCAAATTCTTGTAGTTCTATTGAAATAATCATTAAAAAGCCAATGGGTAAGATGGAATTTGTTGTTGTTTTTTTCTCTATTTCCATAATAAGCATTTAGAGCATAGTTGGATTTAGTAATAACCTTTCAAAGATTTCTTTGAATTTAGCATATTTTTGTGGGCTTTATATTCTTATTTTTATTGTTTTTAAGCTGATTATCATTAAAGAAAGAAAGTCGGAACAAAAATGGGAATTATTCCCTTTTCTTTCTCTTTCTCTCTCTATATTTCTTTCTTTCTTTCATGTTATTATTATTATTTGTATATTTTTAGTGTTAGCCTTATGCAAAAACGTTTGGATCCAGAGAATTTGGGTATTATACTGCTAAATGCTTTTATGGATGAATTTTTTCCTTTGGAACGTCGCTCGACACCGGATACATTTGAGCTAATGCATTATAATGGCATACCCGGTTCCAATGAGAACAATAAGGTAAAAAATATATAAATTTTTGTGATAAATTTGTAATTTCCTTTTGCATATTTGTTTTAGGTTCGATATTACTGCGGTTCGGCCATTCTATTGGAGGGCGATCTCAAGTCCATATGCACTTCAAATCCCATGGTCACCTGCCTGCAGACCAAGTGGCCAAATATTGAGATCAATTGGCATGATGCACATATGCCATCATTGAATTGACGGGGCTAAGCAAAAATCATGTGAAAGAGCAACAAAGAGAAAGGAGAAACAAAATATAGAAAGAGAGAGAGAGGATAAAAATATACATATAAATATATATATATATTTTTTTTTCTTTGCAAAAAAAAATAAAAATCTGTAAAAATGCAGGGAATGTGAAAAGAAAAAAATCTTGCAAAAGAAGAAAAGAAAAAATATTGCACATCTTTATTTTCAAACACTTTTGTTTAATAATTTATTTGAAAGAAAACAAAAATAAAAATAAAAATGTTTTAAAAACAAACTAACACAAAAACAAAGCAAAAAGGCAAAAATGAAAGCAAGCATGTTCTGATTTACACACACACGCATCAAATTTCGTATTTCACACACATACATGTTTAAGTGTACGTACAAAATAAAAATTGTATTTATAGCAAAACAAATGCAAAAAAAAAATATGTAAAACTTTACGTATTTTCAAACAAAAGTTATACAAAAAAAGAATTAAAACACCAACAAACTCAACACTTTAAATTGAAACAGTTAATCCAGACAAAACAACCTACTCATCATACACACACACGCATAATGAATTTTTTGCCATTGTAATTAAACACAAACAAAAAAAGAAAAAAAATATAATAATAAAAACAACAATAATAATAATAATAAAACAAATCAATTCTAGCTTAAAATAATAATAATAAAATTAACAAACAATTAAATTGAAAAAAAAAAATTAAAAATGCATAAAAACTGTGTTTTTTTATTTGTTTTTTTAATTTGGAGCAGAAGTTTTATAGCAAACAGACCAAACTGGAATTCTTAAGGGATTGTATGTTTTGAACGATACTTTTTGTTATTTTATTTGTTGAAAAAAGCAGTTTTATTTTTTCTATAATTTTCCATGGCCCAGAAAGAATTTTCCAAGGTGTTGTTTTCTTTTTACAGTTTGGTAGCTGGCAACTCCGATTAAGCTAGCAATTCTGATAAATTTTGGCAACTCTGTTAATTTTGCTGCTGCAAAAATAAAAAAATTAATGATTATTTCCTTCCTCCTTAATTTTTTAGGCATAAATATCATTATTTTATTGCATTAAATAATATTTTGCGGGTATAACAAAACTAAATACAAAAAATTATATGAGAAAAGAAATAGTAATTAAATATATATATATATATATATTTATAAGTACACTTAAACTGGCAGTCAAATTAAATAAGCAACTTCAATTTTTATTCAAGTTGTTTTTTTTTTGTATTTTTAAGGTAATCGTTTTATTTATTTTTGAAGTTTTGCTGGTTTTTTTTATGTTTTTTTTGTACAATTTTTATTTGATTATTTTTCATTGCTTTCTTTTAAATTAAAACTAAGCATATATGTTTATAATTCTTGTTCCTCTTCATTATGATTATTATTATTGTTATTGTAATTAATGGCCTGTCTAAGCCATTCACGTTCATCCTGATGATCATCTTCAATTGAATTTAGTTGTCATGAGACGCTCAGCGAACGCTTAAAGACCTGAAAGGCCAAGGCTCTGAGACTCTTATGTGTCTCCGGGGCATTGCGTGGCACATCGAATTCCCGTGTGGGCAGGCCACACAGCTGGCGGCGCAAGCAAAGATCCTGGCGAGCACACAAGGCCCTGGTGCCCTCGCCACAAATATTGCCCATATGCTGACGTCGTTCGGCAGCCAAATCTCGAATGCCCATCTGAAAGCAGACCATGGGATCGGCTCCCTCGGGGCCGAGGAGCTCGCGATAATCATGGGCAGGTGGCAGCAATTTAAATGGTGAACTTTCGGGGAATAAATCTTGTTTGTCCTGATGGCCCAACTCCTTTTGCAATTCCTCGCGCATTTCCTCAATTATTTCCGTGGCATATTCCTGACCAGCCATTTCAAATGAGATGCCCATGTCCAGAATGACACGATGCCGTTGCCAGCGCTGTTTGGCCGATGTCTGGCGATCTGTGCCCTGAGAAATGGCATACTCATTCGCCCGTTGACGTGTCTCGGCAATTAAGCCCTGCCAGTCCACGCCCAAGGCATCGCCAATGCCTAAAAACAAGAAAATTGGAGAGTAATTAATATTTTAAACCTTAGGTTTGGTTAGGTTGTTATTTATTACCTTTGGTGCGTGCATCTTCTTCTAGTTCACCATCAGAGATTTCCTCAAAGTCCAGCAATTCATCTTCTTCCTTTTTCACAGCCAATAATTCGGCAGATGTCGTTTCACCTTCAATTAAAGGCATCAATGGTTTAATATCTGGTTTTATATCTGGCTTAATATCCTCTGTGGATTGTGTATCTGTTGTGGAGGCCTCAATGCTATCAATCAAAGGCTCTGTTTTAATTTTAACCTTGTCCGTTTTATTGAGTATATCATCATCGCTGTCACTGATTTCACTCAATTCGGCATTGGGTTTTTCTTCGGGTTCTAATGCAGTTGCTGCTGCTCCTGCTTCGACTTCTCCAGCCTCGCCACTGGTTGTGGTCTCTGAGGCAGCAGCAGGATTCTCTTCATTGATTGTTGAGGCTTCTGGTGTAATTGCTCCACCTTCTGAGACTTCAGTGTTGCTGTTGTTGTTGGTGGCCGCTGATGGTTGCTTGCTTACCAGGCCCAAAATTCCTGGATTTGTGGTCGCATTTGCGGCACTTTGAGCAGCTGCCTTGGCTGCGGCCACAGCTGTTGTGGCAGCTGCCACAGCACTGGCCTGAGCTGCTGCTGCCGTCGTTTGAGGCTTGCTACTAAGCTGTTGTTGTTGTTGCTGCTGCTGTAATAAATGCGACTGCTGCTGCTGTTGTTGTTGTTGCTGCTGTGCCTGATTAGCTGACGATTGCTGTTGCTGCTGCTGCTGTTGTTGCTGAGTTGCATGTTGTTGCTGCTGTTGTTTCTTTAAAAATGGACTGCCATAGTTAATACGCTTGTGTGGAAATCCCCGCGAACTGCCATGATAGCCACCGGGCGGCTGCACTGGCAAAGTCATCAATGGTGGCGGATGTGGCCTATAACCCACACGTTCATTCATCTCATGCCCACCGCCTCCACCTCCGCCGCGTCTAAAACCTCGATTGCCCCCGCCACCGCCACGTTCACTGCGCACCGAGTGGACATGATGATGTGGCGAGGCTGAATGATGACTCGATTCATTGTTGCGTCCAAAATTCGATTCGTCATTGTCGCGCCAATCATTTTGATTAGTTTGCCAGGGCCTGGGCGGTGGTCCCTTCTCGCGCTGATCATGTTCCAGCCAGACAGGCTCACTTTTGATTACCACATTGCCAGAGACAACGCCACTGCCGCTGCTGCCATTGGGATTGACCACATCGGCATCGTCATTGTCCCAGTCGGGCTCCGAGGCCGAATGGCGTTGCGGCGTCTTGGCCAGGCCCAGACGCTTGGGCCCGCCCACAAAGCCACTGGCCCGGCCGGGTGTGCCATTGCCACCATTGCCATTGGGCTCTTCGTCCCAGTCCCGCTCACGTTCCCAATATTCGCCACCTCCGCCACCGCCCCGCTGGCCGTTTCGCTCGCGTTCCCTTTCCCTTTCGCGTATGAGGCGTTCCCGTTCGTCGGGAAACATGACGACCTCCTCGGCCTCACGGTATTCGCGTTCCTGCATTTCACGCTCTCGCTCACGCATCTCCCGGGCCTCCAGCCAGGCCTCCCGCTCCCTGGAAGTGTAGCGAGCATCCAAATAGGCGCGTTTATAGGCCCTAAAAAGCAAAAAACAAATCAATTATAATCACTCAATTTAGCATATTGAATTTCTCTTACCTTTCACGTTCCTCTTCCGAATACAAATCCCGTGGATCGCGTAATCTGGCCGAATAATGCTCGGCCATGGGACTCAGTTCGCGACGTCTGTGGCCACCGCCATAGGGCACACGTCTCATATCCTCGATAAGGCCATGTCGTTCGGCCTCCAAATATTCCTGCTCTCTTTCCCGTTCATAGACCTCTAAATCACGTTTATCTCGCACATGGCCACGGCCAGAGGAGCCGCCATTGCCCCCGCCGCCGCCACCACGTTCGACCTGCTCCAGGGAACGCTCCCGGCTGCCGTAGGGCGTCATATCCAAGTCTCTGTCCGAGACGCCACGACCCATTAACAAACGCTTCTCGTCCTCCTCCTGGCGACGCATTTTCTCGCGTGCCAAACGCTCACGTTCCCGCTGCCTCTCCTGGCAACGGGCCAGGGCTTCGGCTCTTTCCTTATCCCTGGCCGCCTCCCTTTCGGCTCGATCTCTTTCACGCTCGCGACGATCGCGATCTCTCATGGATAAATCATCGTGTCTCTGCATTTTATGCTCGTGTCTTTGTCGCTCATGTTCGCGTTCCCTTTCCCGCTCTCGCTCGCGCTCCATCGAAGGCGTACGGCCCCGCGTGCGCGTCTGTATGATGATCTTTTCCCTTGACATCAACTGATGATGCATGCGGGCCAGGGAATTGGGACCGGGACTCTTCTGTCGCTTGCTACCGCCCACATCCTGGTGTATGCGTATTTTGGTCGTTGTCGTCGTGGAAGAGGAGGGCGGTGAGCGACTGCTGCCCAAACGATGATGATCCCGGTCGCGCTCCCTCTGCACAGCGCGCATCTTTTCACGTTCCCGCTGCTCCTTGCTGCTGGCACGCATATGCTTGCGCTCGGCCAGCTTCTTCAGCTTGGCCGTGGTGGCCGGGGACAAGGCACGGTGGCTATGACCACTGAGAGCAGCCGCCGCAGCTGCTGCCCGCTTCTTGAGGCGAGCCTCTTTTAGCTTACGCTTTAGATGATTCCGTTTGGCCACCAACTTCTTTTGCACATGATCGCGTTTGTCTCGCTTGCGTCTCTGCTGCTGCTCGTCTCCGGACGAGGACGCGGCTCGCCGAGAACTCTTCTTCTTGCGATGATGACGTTCATTTGGCCGCGACTGATGATGCTGCTGGTGCTGCTCGCTATCCGAACTCGAATACGAACTGGAAGTGCCTGTTTCGGTGTCCGAGCTGGAACTCTCAGTGCTCGAGTGTGTATGCTGGCGAGATTTTTTATATCTTCGCAGGCTATCTTTGGATTTCTTTTCCATGGCGCCCAGTTTGGCGCTGCTTGGCGCACACGTTTCTTCCTTGAAGCGAAACGTGATTGGTCTTGTTTTCTTTTGTTCTTTACTTGCGGCAATTCCAGGTTCTCGAAATGCAGAAGAAAAAAAAATGCAAATGCAGAATTATTTTCTTTTTTCTAGCGTCTTGCACACGAATACAACAGAGTTGTAAGCAGGTAGTAGTCGATATGCAACTCTGTCAAGTGCTGCCAGCATAAACAGTCGATAACACCAAGTAGGCTGCATTAATTAATTATCGAAAAATGAAAATCCAAAAATTTTTTTCTCGTAGTCGCTGTTGCTCAAAAAATCGCGACGGCGCCGGTAACGGAAATCTTTAGCGTCGCCCTTAATTATTGTTATAGTATTATTATTATTGTTCTAGATGTGTAGGAAAAGCGACTGCAATTGGGCTAGTACAAGTACATTTTTAGTGTATGTGCATAAATGTCAATTGTAATATATTAAAAAATTGTGCAAATTAATATATATATATATGTATATATCTCAGTGATACGACAACATTATCATCATCATCATTCATTATGATGTTCTACAATTAAGAGCGAGCATATAATCAAAACAACAACAAAGAAACACAGCGAAGGAGAGAGAGCAAGAGAGCAAAAGAATTGCAAGCCCAAAACAAAAAACCCAAAAAATTTTGCCAAGGGTCCAAAAAATTGGAAAGCAGCAGCTGCTCTGAAAACATTGCATGCAGTTTTCATCAGAGTGACAAAGTTTTGACAAACAAAAATACAAATTTATTTTTTTTCTTTTTTTTTTTTCAATACTTTTGTGGTTGTTGTTGTTGTTTTTGTGTCGTCCTCTTTTACCCTTGTTCGGTCGGTGGTAGTTTTTCGGCTCTTATACTGCGTGTAAGTGTGTGTGTGTGTGCAACGAATTTTTGCTGAAACGGTTAATATATAAATTTAATTAAGTTTTATTCACTTTATTTAGAAATCCTTTAAGATTTTGCTTAGGCTTAAGCTAACATTCACAAATTCCCTTTTGCTTTTTGTGCAATATATCTAAATTTATATTTTCCTGCTTTTGTTTTGCCGCTTGTCTGTGTGTTGTCTATGCAAATTGAAATTGATTTTTTTTTGTTTGTTTTTTGTTGTTTTCTGCTGGAAGTTTTGTGTGGTTGTTGCACTCGCTTAATTGTCATTACCCACACACAAACACCATGGCTCATTTAAATAGATCCACACACACACATATATATACAAACAGAAATCAACACTTACAAACATTTACAATTGTGAATGCATCTCGAATTACAAACATACAAACCTTTTTGCATCTCTTTTTATTATTATTATTATTTTATTGTTGTTGTTGTTGTTATACAACAATAAGAACAAGAGCAGAGTAGCCAGTGCAGCAACCCTGACTGTGGGACAGTTTATGATGATGATGATGATGGCATTGCCCTTTGTTATTTGTTAAAAAAAAAGTCCAGAATAGGGAAATTCTTTCAAAAACATTAAGGAAAAACTAAGGAAAACAATTACCTTGAATTTAAACTGAAAATAAAATATAACAATTTGCAATTTAAATTTCAAATCCCCAAAAAATTTACTTAAAAATAATTATTAAAAGAATGGTTAAAAATAATTTGAAAAAAAAAAACTAAAAAATAGATGCGTTAAATTTCCATACCAGACAAACAAATTAATTTCATAAAGTTCCGCCATTTTTGAGCATATTCATAATTGATAAAAAGAAGTAAAATTTTAAGTATTTTTAAATTTAATATAATCTTAAATACGTAAATTATTATTAGAATTTCATTATGCCAATATAACATAAGTTAATTAATTAAATTTTTAGATCAAAATGTCATTTTTCCTATTATAATTTATAATTATTAATTTAATTTAATCTTTTTTAAATTATTTGCTTTTTTAGGAAAAACTCGCAGAAATAACCAACACACCAAAAAAAAAAGACTGAAGTCTGCCTTAGAAAATAGCTTTAAAGCTGGGAACTAAACGGAAAAAACACAAATAAATCGAAAAACAAAAGAGGAAAAAAACGACGTCAATTTTCCAAATACGTTTTTGGGAACAACACAGAATGACTACTTATATTGAATTGCTGGGATTGTTTGTGCTACTAATGTT
The DNA here is from genome assembly GCA_035078625.1 of Scaptodrosophila scaptomyzoidea. NCBI lineage: Eukaryota > Metazoa > Arthropoda > Insecta > Diptera > Drosophilidae > Scaptodrosophila > Scaptodrosophila scaptomyzoidea. The sequence continues at coordinate 18,548 of JAWNPY010000045.1, forward strand.
GCCATTTCTATATGAGACAAATCACATATTTCGTTACTATTTTAAATTTCTCATGTATTATGGAATTGTGTCATTCAATTCAATTGTATTGATACCGGCATTTTTAATGCGGCCTTGTGATGTTCGCAATTTGCTGTGAGTATATATAATATATATAATATTTAAATATAAAATAGATTAGTGTTTAGTATTCTAGTATGTTTAACTTGTTAAGGTTTCCCCTGGCAAATGCAACCTTATAAAAACTTGTATTTGTATTCTATTATTCAAGTTTAATATTTATTAATATTTACTCAGCCAATTTTGTGTTGTGGCTCAGGAATTCAATCAATAGCCCGATTTGTTCTTGGGTTGGTGGCTATTAATTGTGCCACAAGTCAAGGTCAGTGCGCTTGAATGGCGACACTAAAGCCAAAACGCCTTCTGTTGTCTACTTTGGGTCCGTCCATTCTATCAGTTGTTGTTTGTGTCATTCCAAGGACGAAGCAATAACAAAATGTGAAAATTGCAGACATTTCAAAAGCGGGGGAAACGGGGGGACGACGACGACGATTCTCCTTCTTTGGTGGGCGTATTTGTTTTTCTCGCACGTGTCGAGTCCACTGCAATAGTCTTTGTTAGCGCACGCTAATGCCATTTGATCGGCCTGATTGCTTCCATCACCAACCACCAACCACCACCCAACACAACCACCAATCACCACCCAATTGTTGGTTTTGTTTTCATTTCAAATGAGACTTTAAGGCCATGCAATTTGTACAGTGGGCCCAACTCAATAATTATGCAGTTAAAATGAACTAAATGGGAAAATGTCCTTTCTAGATTTAAAAAGCCGATTTATGATTTTTGGATTTATTTGAAATATGTGTATTAATTATTTATTTATTGTCCATTAGCTGATAAAATTGGTTCTAAAGTTCCTTTTAGTAATAATAACAAAATGTGAAAATTGTATTTTAAAATTCATTTTAAATTACAATTAATTAAATAAAATAATTTTTATTGATTTCCAATAAATGAAATTAAAGTCTTTTGGGTTTTTTTTTCTTACTAATTAATGTTAATATGCTAATTATTTTATTTGTGATTTTAAATTTAATACATTCAAAATCATAAGAATAATAATTTCGAATAATAATAATTTTGCAAATAAATTAAATGGTTTGCTGGTTAAATTATATATAATTGTTTATTTGAAATGTATTAGGAATTTATAGAATCTTTAAATAATCTACCAACTCTTACAATATTTTTTGGTTAACCAATTTCGGAACTAGAAACAAGCCAATTATATTTAATTTCTTTGTCTTTTTCTGGTTTTACTCAATAAATTGATTGCCTTTGTTTTGATGAGGATAATTAGAGTCGAGGTAATAGGTATAATTAACTTTTCACATAAATTGATCAAAGTAAATCCTTGATATAATTAATTATTTAATTCGATTTCTTTTTGTGATTGCTTCACCCATTGTCGTGTCAAGCCACAAAATTGCTGCAAATGTTGTCAAGATATTTAATATTATTTTTTCGATATAGTCTGTTGCCCATCAAATCAAACTAATTGCAAGATTTAAAACATATTTTCTAGTATTATTTTTCAGTTACAACATTTAATAGCACATTTTTATTCATTAATTCGAATATTTGCTTTGTATGCCTGTCGATTAGTTTAGTTTTGGTTTGTTGATGATCAGTTTTACTGCAATAATTTTGGATGAGCTGATGTTAAAATAAAAATAAATTCCCAAAAATGTTTTATTTGGGAATTATTATATTTAAGTGGGCGGCCAGAAGAATTCCAATTCCAAATTCTAAATGAACAATTAAATGAAATGCTGTAAATAATAAATTCTAATTAATTATATCCATTTCAAATTGACAAAAAAGAAAACTTACAAATTTTTAATGATAATATATATTTCTTTTTTGGCATCTTCTCTCGCTTGTTTTGTTGCTTCCTTTCCAACTTTTATTCATATTGTTTCGTTTCATTTGGCTTTATTTATTTTTCTTTGGATTTTATGGAACTTAGTGCTTTTAATTGAGTAACAGTAGTTTTATTAGTATTATTATTGTTGTTATTATTATTATTGTTATTAGTGTTGTTGCTATTTTCACCCAGATTTGTCGTAGATAATTTCTTATCAGCTAATCCCGCACGGGCTCCTCCCACTACTCGGGTCTTTGAGGTAATTGGTGAGAGATTTTTTGGTGATTTTATTAATTGTGAAACCTCTCGGTCCTTATCCTTTTTCGGTAACATATCAATCACATCCTTATCCTTGTTTAGCTTATTTTGGTTTTCCAAAAGAATATTACGATATCCACAGCAATATGCCTGACGTCTGCATTCCTTGCAGCTGCACTTAGTGGCATCCTTGACTTCGGGTGCAGCCCGGCGTCGCTGTTGTTCCTGGGCATTCAGTAGCCTCATTTTCTTGGCCATGGCAAAGGCCGATAAATTACGATTTTTAACCTGTTGGGTTTGTTGCCGCCTGCGATGCAACTTCCTGCGATCAATGTTTCGCTTGTTGATCCACCAACTGAAATCTGGCTTAATGAAACGCTCCTTATCCTTGATAAAGGTCTCCCTAAGGAACGCGTCGCGTTCATTCAGCCAAATTCTTCCATATTCCCAGCCCAATAGCAAACTCATCGGTGGACGCTCCGATGCGTATTCAAAGGAGGCCATAAACGCCTTCTTGTGTGGCGTCCTCACCTCGGCTGTAATCGGATTCGATTCAGTATGCGGGTGCTGCAACATTGCCCTGGTCCAGGTCACAGGCATGGCTAAGTCTTGAAATCACCGTGTTGCAATATGTGCGAATTGTGTCTGTGTCTGTGACTTTGACTGTGACTGTGACTGTGCCTGTCTACTAATCGATTGTTATCCTTTAACTTACTATTTGGGTGCATGTGTTTTATTTTTATTGTGTATTGTGTATTGTTTCTTCTGGTGTGTCTTGTTGTTTCCTTGTTTCGAATATCGTTGTATTTGTATTGTATTTTTATTTTTGTTGTTTATTTAATATGTTTTGTTTTTAAGCAGAGTTAAATCTGTACAATAGTTGAAACTGAAATGTTTTACAGTTTCAGTCGTCATATCAAAAATGATTAATTTGTCGTTTTTAGGCCAACTATGATGAGTGAGTTTCTTTATTGTGGTTCTAGCTTTTATTTTGGATCAATATCTAATTAATCCAAGTTATTATTCCCCGATAAAAATTGATTTCAAGAATTTAAACTCTTTTCCTATATAAATATTGGAGAATTTGTTTTTTTTTTTTATTTATAATGATAATTTGAGATTTTTGATTTAAAACGTTTAAAATAAAAAAAAATTCTTTAATAAATTAATTTATTGAATCATTATTAAGATTGCTTGATTGAAAACTAAAAGTTAAAAAATTCTCCCATTTTCATTAGTTTTTGCTTGAAAAACAATTTTTCTATTTTTATTTTGTAATTATTCCGATTGAAAAATAATATTTAATTATAAATTTAATTGAAAAGCCATAAAAAGCAATATTTTTACATAGCATGAAAATATAATACTAGCTTTTTAATCATTTTAGGTGTCTCTATTGAAGCTTCTTTCATTTTTTTATTGAAAGAATTTCTCTGAAAACAAAAATGCTGAAAAAATCCTAAAAACTTAAAAGAACTCTTACGGAAATTTTACTAAATATATTGCTGATTTTTCAGTAACAATTTTAGGGTAAAAATTGTAAAGAAAAATCTCAAAAAATTGAAAAGACTTTGGCGGAAATTATATTAAATATTTAAGTAATTTTTTCTAAAAAAAAATGCAGGAACAATTCTATTGAAAAAACTCTAAAGAAAAATCTAAAAAAAAGAAAGAAAGAATAGAATATTTTATAAAAGATTCTGGTATTAAAAATATAAAAAATACTGGAAATATTCCTATAATGGTGATTTTCTTTTAGGGTTTTCTTAATAAAGCAAAATGAAATTCAAAAAGATTTTTAACTAACTAAAAATGATGGAAATAAATCCAGGAAGGAAAACTGCATAAAGTTTCCAATGAACTTGAAGCGAAAGCAAATTTATTAAGAATTTGCTGTATTATTCCCAGTTGACTTCACCAAGCAACTTTATTATTTTCTATTAATTTTAGCAATTGAAATTTTCAATAAATTGTTGCTTAAAAACAAGGTTCTTATTCTCTCTGTAAAAATTCAATTTAAAAGCATATAAAAATATTCTTTCGTACTAAGTTTGAAATAGTTCTTAAAGGGTAAAATAAAATAAAGAGCTGGTAAATTCCGAAGACATAAAATAAATATTTTAATTTCTAATTTATTTAATTGATTTTCATGTTTCTTTTAGATGGGCCAGTAGCTTTTGTCATAGGATCTCGACTTTAATTGGCCTACGCTGGGAATTGCGTGGCAAGGAGCATTTGTCCAAGGATCAGGCCTGTATTATTGTGGCCAATCATCAAAGTTCGCTAGATGTTTTGGGTAAGTATTGTAATTATCTTAATAATATTTTATTAATTAAATAAGATATTGTTTCTAGGCATGTTTGACATTTGGCCGGTGATGAACAAGTGTACAGTGGTGGCCAAACGTGAGCTATTTTATGCCTGGCCCTTTGGCTTGGCTGCCTGGTTGGCTGGCTTAATATTCATTGATCGCGTGCGTGGCGAGAAGGCCAGGGATACTCTAAATGCAGTCAATCGTCGGATTAAGCGACAGCGCATAAAACTCTGGGTCTTTCCAGAGGGCACACGTCGCAATACTGGTGAACTGCATCCGTTTAAGAAGGGAGCCTTTCACATGGCCATTGATGAGCAGATACCCATTTTGCCAGTGGTCTTCAGCTCCTATTGTACATTCCTCAACGACAAGAAGAAGATTTTAAATGCAGGACATATAATCATTACCACGCTGCCGCCAGTGAGCACGGCGGGTCTCAGCAAGGACGATATTGAGGAATTAATGGAGCGTGTACGCAACCAAATGAGTGATACCTTCAAGTTAACCTCGGCAGAGACACTGCAGCGCTACAAGCCACAGAAATCCACACCGACAGCGGCGGCGGCAGCAGCCACTGCAGCGGCTGTAAATGGAGCCGAGGCTGTGGCAGCCGTGGCCGGGGCAGCGGCAGTGGCCAGCAGCTCAACCTATGCCCAATTGCAAATGGGTGCCTCCTATGAGACATACAAGACCACGGCCAGCAAGGCAACTATGCAGACATTAAAGACGCTGTAGGACGCAGCCGGTAATTCTGTATGCAAGCATATAATATTAATATATATTTATCAGCATAACCAGCAGACTTTGCCACTTAAAAGTGGACTAAAATTTTGACCAAGTCTTTTTCAAATACCACAAAACAAACACACACTCAAACACACACACGAGATAAGAATGATGAGCACCCAAATTAAGAGTATTATTAAATGCTCAACCACAAAATGAAGCAACACTCTGAAATGTAATCAAAATACCCACACACACACAAAATTTCAAGTCCTAAGCTAAATTAAAAGTGTATAGTCAGAAGAAATTAATAATTTGTAATTTATTTTTGTTTGTTTTTTTTTTTGTCTACACAAATAAGCAAAAAAAAAGAAAAGCAAAATGTAATCTAAATCTAAAAACATACCAAAAAATAAATTAAAAAATGAATATAAACATTTAAAAATCGAAAACTAAACATTCTTTAATTAGTTTAAGAATTTTATTTTTATTTTAGTTCTATCCAACTATTTTCGTTTGTTTTTTTTATATCTCTACTTATTTCTCTAGTTTATGACTAAATGCATACCAAAAAAAAAAAAGAAAAACTAAAATAATATTAATTATATTTGTAATGGTATATTGTGAATTGTTTACCAAAAATTATATAATATAATATAATATTAATTAATGTTAACTTCTTATTGTAAATACTAAATACTAAATACGATGACATCGCGGTTGGTCAAGGTAATTCGGAATAACTTAAATAAAAATATAATGCCTACCTAACTATAAAATTCATATTTTTTGATTTTAATAAATCAGATTTTAATCAAACAATTGTAATTTTTTTATGGACCAAATCCAGAAAGGAAATGGAATGTGGATTGGTGAAAAAATATAATTTATAATATTTAAGGAATTTATTTTCAATATTGAATAACTCCTAAGCTAAAAGCCTCAAGTGAAAACGGTGAAACGACTTTGTGGAGAAGTTCAATGTTATTTCCAATGGACCAAATCATGATCTTCTGAAAAACCTAGAAATGTACTTTCAGAAGTCTAAAAAATTCTGTTATCTTCAATATTTTTAATCCTATTAAGTTTCCTTGAGCAGCTACAAAAATTAAAGTTCTTTTTCAACTTACCCTTTTTTCTTTAAATATTTCACATATTGAATGACCTTCTCAAGTTTCCAATTTAATTGTTTCCCACCATATTTAATAAATCATTTGCCCCAAGTGTTTGTTTAATCTTGTTAGTTATTTATGCATTTTATTTATTTAGAAACTTTGCATTCTCATGGCCGTTGGCTCCAGGGCCCTTTTCATGCGACATAAGGCGCCATAGCCAAAGGGTTTTTGGGTTTGGGTGCTTAGATAATAAATGCCTCGCTTTGGCACTGCCGGCTCACCACCCATAAATCCTTGGGCCCGACACTCTCGTTGGCCACAGCCGCACTTTTGCTGGACTATGCTGGTGAAATTGCGACACTTGAAGCCGCCAAATGCCTGACTATTGTACAGAGATTCCACGAAATAGTACAGAGAACCGAAATGATCGCAGACAAAGCTCGGTTCGACGGCCGTGGCATTGGGGCAATGCGGTTGACCGAGGCCCCAGTTGGGGAAGAAGGTGGCATGAGCCAAATTGCCACCCTTATAGCCAAAGAAGCTCATGTCCGTTTGTATGGACTCCACATAGATGGCATCTGTGGGCGCCAGACGCCAGGAGGCATTCAAATGGTTAAGAACTGGTCCAGCACTGTCCAGGGCATAGATGACTCCGTATTTGTGGGGGCGCTGAAGACGTTTCCCGGCTATGCCAGCCAAATGACAGCCCAGACTGTGGCCAATCAAATACATTTGATCAAAGGAAACCTGCGTCTCCCTGTAGAGGAACCGGGCAAAGTCATTTATCTGATCGGCCATCTCATAGAGCTCTGTGATCACACGAAAATAATTAATATCAAAGGCATAGTCACTCCAGTCCACTAAAATCACATTAAAGTTGCCACGGGCCAAATAGGCATCCTTGATGGCGGCACTAGAACAAGTTGTTGTCTGTCCATTCCAGCCATGAATGCTAAATCTATTCCAGAAAAAACTTTAAATTGACCCATAATATTATAAATACTTTTCGCAACTTACCGCACCGGCCAAGCGGCATTGAAATGAGAGGCTCTCAGCTGTGCAACGTGACCGGTGTGAAGAGCCTGACGCTTGTGGGGATTGAGACGTGTGTAGAGATCAAAGCGTAAATAGCGTTTATTGGAGTAGATGAGGCCGTCGCCACCGCCGCCGCCAGCAAAGGGCTCCAACAGCTGACGGGCCTTCCGTTGGACCAAACCAGCAATAAACTCAATGGTGAATGGTTCACAGTCACCCAACCGGTTCTGAAATATGCTGCTACTGCTGATCACAATTTGGACTTGGACTGCAAGGTAAATTAAAAGGAGGTAAAAAATAAAACAAAAAATAAACAACAGTCAAGTGTCAATGGAATGTTTTTAAAGCAAAACTCAGATGATCAGAGATGGGCAATGGATTCACGCAAAACAATAATATGCCATATAAAATACCTACAGAATATTAAAAAATAAATATATATATTAGCTAATAATAAAGGATTTTGGAAATTGTGGATTCCTGAATTGAAATTGATTAAAATTTAAGAATTTCATATTTAGAAATTTAGTAAAAAAAATCATCAATTTTAATTTAAAATAAAAAAAAATAAAGCATAAATAAAGATTTATTTTTATAAAATTAAATTTGATTTTTATTTTGTAATATAACTCGGAATATTTAAAAAATGAATAATAAAGGATTTTACAATTTATGAATTCTTAAATATTTCCTGATTTATTAGAGATTAAGCTTTGTAAAATTCAAGAAAATGTATTTGAAAACTTTGTCATAAAATTCTAAAATTAAATTTGATTTTTACGTAAACTCGGAATTTTTTGTATTTGAAAACTTTGTCTAGCTTTGAAAAACATTTCTTTGTATATAGAAAAACCGAAAATTAAATTATTTTCTTTTTTTAAATTTTATTCTCTTAATTTTTGAAATATTCACGATTATTTACACGCTATCATTTCTAGCGCAAAGTGAATTAAATTAAAATGAACTGTAAATTGACTTGTTGGCTTTAAACAGCTGATTATGGCCAAGTTAAGTAATCCTCGTTATTCCCTCGTCCCACTCACCTGTCAGCAGGCCCAATAATAAACACTTGTAAACCTTGCTCATCATATTGTTGGCACTTGTTTTAAATATGCAATTTGTAAATTTTGTGTGTTGTCCGTGTGTGTGCCCACTTTGTGGTGCTCTGCAGCAAATCCTGCGCACAACTGTTCCATCTTGGATGGACCATCCTGGCATTTATAGGTTCTAAATGCTCAGTTGGAAAGATTTAATCTTGGCATTTTTACACGTTTAACTTGATGGTTTTGATTGCATTTAATTTTCATTTTGTTTATAAAAGAATTTTTATTTATACATTGACCTAAACCAAGTTCCGTTGGCAACAATCAGCAGAAGGCTAATAATGGTAACGGTTAACTGTTAACTGGTCTGGGTTGTTTTTGTGGTAGTTTTCCTTAAGTGCAACTGGTTTTTAGGTGCAAAATTAAATGTGTTTGATGGGCATACAATATTAAATGTATTAAAATTCTGGGCAGCTAGGAAAAGGGAGGATGCATTTTCAGTTGAGCCTAAAAGTATGCCCTTCTAAATGAATCATGAACTGCAATTGTCGGTAAGCAAGCAGTGCAATTTATGCAACTCTAAGAAAATACAAGTTATTTATATTTTACTATTTTTTTGTTTTATTTCTTATGTTTTTTTTTTTACAACTTGTATTATACGATAAATTTGGAAAGAACAATTTCTAATATTGCATTTGCCAACTTTGTAGTTTACATATTATCACATTTTACTATCATTGGGGGAGCGTACTGGGAATGACGCACACCAAAGGAGTAGGCGCCTCCGGTTTTACCGGGACGATAATACATAAGATCATAATAGTTGGGACCGGGCCCAACACTCTTTTGGGGCAGGCCACAGCGTGCTGCCATTGAGTACTCTGGTGCGCGTAATAATTTAACATTTAGATTACCCGGACCGTAAGCGGCTGGGCCAGGTGACGCTTGCTTTCTATCCAATTTAGTTTGCAGGCCCCTAAATGTCAAAATTTTGAATTTAGTTTGCTTCTATTTCAAATTTCAAATTCAAATATAATTGTACTCACATGCTATAAGCTGGCGCCGATGGCCTTACAGAATTTACTTCAAATTTGTAGGCATTTGGACCAGGTCCGTATTTTTTAAAGGCATAATCCGTACGCAACCCCATTGAATATGCTGGAGCATTGGTACCCGTAAAGAAGGGCTTCAAGTGGACATCGTGAGCTCCCGGTCCGGGTCCAACTCTTTTTTCTATTATTCACATCAAATATAATACAAATTGATCCTAGCTTAATTATTTTAGAACTTACCTATTAAAGCGGTTCGCGGTGCTATCGAAAATTCAAAGCCATTGGATTTTCCATAACGTGTTAGTTTGTCCACTTTATAGGCCCCCGGTCCAGGTCCTGGATTCTTTGAGGCTAGTCCTGCGCGTGTGCCGAAACTATATTGGGGCATACGCTGTTTGCGGTTATCATGTTGATCATAACCGACAGTCGTTGGGAGCATATATGCTCCGGGACCAGGACCTATTTAATTGAAAGCCATCATCATTATTATTATTCTAATTATTATTATTTATTCTTTATTAATATTTACCTAGAGGACGCACCGCCATTTTTTATTTTTTTAATGCAATATTAGAAATTTTTAATGCTTAAAATTTTGAACTCTAAAAAGAGATGTGTTCCGGAAAGGCTCTGAAATAATACTGAGAAATATTCATGCCTAGACTCAGGGCCTTGACATTTCAATTTGTTTTAAGCTTTTTCATGGCAAGTTGATTTAATTTTTCTACAAAAATAGAATAATTCAGATTTGATAAACAAAGTGTTTTCTTGAATTCCAATATTCTTTGATATAATTTTTTTTTAACTTTAACAATATTTTAAATGGTCAAAATTAAATTTATTTTCAAGATTTTGGATCTCAGAAAAACTCTACCACTTTAGAATATTACCATTAAAAAAATTTATTATTATTGGAAATTAATTATTATATAAAGTGGTTTAAGCCATGGCATCTTGGACTTTAGCTTAAAAAATATTAAAATTGCATAAATAGAAATATAGAATTACAGATTTTTAAAATTAAGGTATTTATTTTATATAGCTTTGATATCTAACCAAATAATTTAGTGCCAAGTTTTCATAAAAAGGGGAAAAATTATTGCAGATCTGTGAATTGTGCATCGATGCTATTAATAATAAAAATTATGGGGCGTTTACAAGAGGTTGTCATGACAGTCTTCTGACATTTATGCAATTTTATGTGCGCCGTTTTACAAAAGATACGAAATCGACCAGTCAAGTCAGTCAGTCAGTCAGTCCATCCATCGATCCATCCAGGCAGGCAGGCAGCAGGCTACAAAGGATTTCACCCCACAAAAATCGAATCTTTATCGGGCAATGACAAGTCTATCAATTTTTCACACACTTATGACACGACGATAGAAAAGGAAAGGATAGGCTGCAAAAGGTGCTCACATTTTCCAAGCGATTAAAATGCATGTTCTTACCTATCCTTCTGTCACAACTTTCGTTTTTGAAGGGGGTATTCGTATTCTATTCGAATATTTCGATGAGTTTGGCTTGAGTTTTTGGGTTCAGGGGCATGCAAAATGTTTTTAGCTTCATTGAACAATTTTCGCGCATATCGAATGGAATAATTTTGACAATTTCATAAAATTTAAACGTCATGAATTGCAATGTCTTAAATTACAAACAATTTTTGAACCCTTCAAAAACAAAAACTTGTATTTATGTCTATCATAAGTTTCCATCTGTCAAGGGAAAAAGTCTCTTTTGAAATTAACTCTTTAATGGATGAATTTAGTGAAAATGCCCAGAAGAAGACAATCAATGACTTCAGGGTCAGGTCAAAGAGATACCCAATTTTTTTTATTTCTATCAGAAAGAAATTTGAAATTTGATTCTAGATTCAAAATGTTTCGTCAAGATGTGAAAGTGAAACTTTGGAAGATAACACAGGTTTACAAATTGAGGTAATCTATAAGAAATGATTGATTGGGTTACAAGTATATTTTGTTTATTTCTTATTTTTTTAGCATTTATTTTGCAAACGTCTGAAAGATTTGCCTTTTATTTTAAATTTAATTTTTGCCAAGTCTTTGATATTTATTAAGTAAATTATACCCAAGTTGTTTTTTACTTTTACCTTTAATTTAAATTTGTTCCTTTTTTTTTTATTATTTTTTAAATATTTTTATGGATTTTTTTTTGAAAGAATATTTACATTTATTAAATCTAAAAAACTGATATCTAAAGTTACTTAATTCTTTAAAACAAATGCAGGCAATACAAAATTGTTGCGGTCCTATTTCCTAAGCTGGAAAAGTTCTTTGTCCTGTCAGGTAAATTAAAAAAAATATATATATCTTGCTTGTTTCTTTTGGTTTACTTGTCAATCATGGCCCAAAAACTTATGACAGTTTACAAATAGAAAACAAAAAAATACAAAACAAAACCAAACACACTCTGTTGTCATTTCTATTTACTTGTTATCCTTGTCCCATTTCAGCTTGTAAGATACCGGAATTTGGAATCTGTTTGCAGGAATTTGGCGTCATGCTTGGCCAGTCACGGGACACTTACCGAGACAGATACAAATAAGACAAGATGATTTACATGGAATATTTTTGAAATGTCTGCTTTATATTTTTTCTTAATTAAAATATATGTAACAATTTTTGATTTTGTTTTTGGCGGACATATGTCAATCAAATATTAAATTAACACATCGTCATCATCGTCATTGGGCTGGGAAAAAAAAAGAAAATAAATAAGATTTTACTTGGGGCGTTGCTTTTGGAGATTTTCTTGTTGGCTGGTCAGCTCAGTTGAGTTTAGCCGCATTAGGTAGATACGATTATCCCGGTTGATTGCATTTCCCAGAAAAAGAGAGAGTGAGAGAGAGAGTAGAGAACTAATGGGATTAATATGATCAATAATCAGCCAAGTGAAATTTTTTGCCAAGAGCCAAAATATTTTTGTACCTACAACTGAACTAAAAATGACATGTGCCACTGCCGCCTCAGCTTGCCACAAGTAGGCGTAACGATATGCCTGGTGCACTATGCATTCCACAATTCCTCATCCCCATCCTCAACCACACCCTCACTCTCATTCAGGAGGGACAGGCGGAGGAACAGGCACCCTCACAAATTGTCCGACACGCGCTCACATGCATTTCAAGTAACATATCTGTATCTGTTTTTTATTTGTATTTGCAGCTATCTATAATTATGTAATTACTATCTATGCATATGTGCATGGCGCTAGTTTTAATCGTGACACATTTGCTCTTGTGTACCATCGCCAGTTGCCATCGCATTCATATCGCACTAATTGCATTAAATTGTTTTTATACCATACCATACCGATTGCCCAGCTGACGCTACTCAGACTCAGACCCTTTCCTAGGCCTTGTTTTTTTTTTTGTTTTTTTGCATTGTCCTGCAAATGTCCTGTGTGTATTGTGTGTGTTGTTTTTATTATCAGTAAACATTTTAATTGCTTATAGATCGTTTTGTACGCCTGTAATTTCTTAATTTGAGTTGGCTTTAATTAATGAATGCTTCTCTGGAAATTATTTTGAAATTAAAATTTTTAGTAAAATAAATGGAGGATATTTATTAAATACTAGTTTATTTTATTCTGTTTAAGCTATAAAATCTATAGAGGTTTTTCAATTGGATTCTTCAAAAATAGCTTTAACTTTGTCTCCAAGCAAAATATATTTTCTAAGAAATATTTGAATAAAATAAATCGAATAACTCTTAAAAAATCACTAAAACAAGTGTTTATAATCTAATATTTAGTTTTATTTCTGTTTATTTTATGCTTTCCTATTTTTTAAGCCTTTTTTTAGTTTTGTATAACCTTTCTTAATGTTTTCTTTATTGAATTCAGATCTATACATTTACATATATTCCCTTAAAATCGTTCACAAAAAGCTAAGTCAGTTAAATATTTTAGTTTCCCTTTTTTGATCAACAGATTAAGTTATTATTTATAAGTTTTTAATTTAATAAAACACTTTCTCAAGATCATACCTAATAAAAGGTTTAATTTAGTTTTTAAAGAAAAAGGTTACAGTTCTCTAAATTCACATATTTGAACATTAAAAATATATTAAAAATAAATTAATGTAGACAGTTGAACAGACAGTTATAAACAAGCAGCAAATAAAGTAATTAGCCATTAGATATGTGTGAGAATATATTTACAAAAAAAAATAAACAAATGATAGATAGATAGAGAAAAAGAGAAAGTTTATGATATAAGAGTAGAATATTTTCATATATGGAAATTTCTATATGCTTGATTGACAACTGATCTTTTTTTTTTGCTTTCTTGTTGATCCCATGATCCTTTGTTTTCAAGCAAACACTCATAAATGATTTTTATGCGTCAGGACATGTAAAAAAAAAAAAATGATTCCCACGTAGCGCACCCTTAGGTATATGTAAAAAAAAAAAAGTAAAAAAAAAATGTTACAACCATAGCTAACAAGCCTGTAATTACTCGACAAAGATTGTAACACCTTAATGGCCTTAACGTCAGAGAGAAAGAGGACGAGGACGAGGACCGAAGGAGTCGAGTCCTCGACTGACTGACTGACATCAGTCTCTGTCCGCCTCCTGGTTACCCCTCGCTGGGTCACAAAAAACCAAAAAAGAATTTGCATAAAAAATGCAGAAAAAAAAAAAAGATGAAAAAGAATTATGAGATTTCAGGTAAGTAGTTTACCTTTCAAAATATTTGTCAGCAGAAAAAAAGGATTACGCGTTATGCTTGGATATTTAATGATCTTGGGCCAATCATATTTTATGGCAATGGAGATGAAATTAGCATAGGATTGATTTGAGATTTGCTTTTACTTGGGTTCTTGTGGCAAATATTTTGACACAACAGCTTAATTATGATTACAGCGGTTGTAAAGGAGTTTGTAGTTGTAGTTTTTTTTACATGGGGGTTGACCAAGCAGAACGCCTGAAACGCCAAGACCAAGACGGAACAGGACAGGACAGGACAAAAGGGTTTGCCCTAAGCCGTTGACAAGACAACACGCAAACAATGCAAATCTCAACTAAAGGGAGGACAGCTGTCACCGTCGCCTCAATGCAATGGGCAGCCAGGCTAACCTTTTATTTAGTTTTATCGACAACGTCTTATCGGCTCACTAAATGCGACTATTAAGGAAATAACTGGATTGGCACTGGGACTGGACTGCCTGGCCCAAAAGGCACCCGCACTTGGACTTGCAACGCCTTGGGACGACGCCTCTTTCGACTCTTCGGACAGGCAGGCAGGCAGACAGGCAGGCAGCCAAGCACAACAACTCTAAGTAGTTGTACTTCCGACAATTAGCCTCAGACGCACAGGACACAGGGCGCAGGGCACAGGAAGAAGCAGTCCTCAAGGGGAAGACGATAAAACTCAAGGCTTGATAGTGGGAGTTGCGTGTGTAATGATTGCGGTTAAGTTTCAACTTTGTTTTTGGCCAAGTTTCTCAGGGTTTCGTCTCCCTGGTCATAGCTGGCTGACTGACTGTCTGACTGACTGGTAGGAAGTAGAAAGATAATTAGTTTTTCATATCCTCAACAACAATTCTAGAATTTTTGTAACTAAGCTGCCAAATAGCTGTGTGGATAAGCCATTAAAGAAAATAATAAAAGAGGGTAAAAAGAAAGCATCTTGTGAGTGAGTGAAAGAGAAATTCCATTCAAAATAATGCAATACTTCTTAGGTAAAAGGATAATAGCCGCAACGGTCGGTCAAGCATTTTCTGGCTTTGGTTTTTAATCTTTAGTCGGTCAGTTGCTACAGCTGCCATTTTTCTCTGCTCTGCTCTAAATCTAAATTAGTGACATGCCGACGACGACGGCTTGAAAAATTTGCGCAACAAAAATTGGCTCATCTAATGTCAGGCAATCGATCGATCGATTCGATCGGTCAGCAGCTCCTTGTCCTACCCATTGTTTAATGTTCGATGGAGCGATTGTCCGGTTCAGTTCCTTTTTGTCGGTCGGCGGCGGCACTTTCACGCTTCTTACTCATTTCAATGCGCCGCCGCACAGCGTGTGGAACGTGCGGCTGAGAGACTCACTCAATAAATCTCTGTTTCGGTTGCGCCTCAAAGTGAACGCTCCAAAAACGCATCAAAATGTCAGTTGATTTCTATTGTTTTTGTGTATGGCAGAAGAAGAAGAAGAAGAAGCAGCAGCAGCAGAAGGGCAGAAGAATTATAAAACAGACGGCAACACAGCAGGGACCATAAAAGTTGAGGCGCCAACGAAACAAAAAAAAATATCCTTTGGTCTATGCAAATATTATGCCGAAACCTGTGAGACAAATAAAGACAAAAGGATATTCGATTTTTCAATTTTAATTATTAAGAATCTTGAAAATTAAATTCTATTTAAATCTATTTTCTATTTTCAGCAATTTTGGGTATTATCTCTTTTTATTTAATTCACATTTTCAAGTTTTATAATTTTTGGAATCTTTTACTAAAAATTTTGGGTATTATGTCTTTTTATTTAATTCACCTTTTCAAGTTGTATAATTTTTGGAGTCTTTAACTAAGAATTCAATGAAATCAAATATCAAATAAATATTAAAAATAAAAAATAAATCAATTTAAATCTTTTCTTTTTTTGCTAATTGATATTTAAATATTTAATTTAAATTGCCATCTTATTTCTCTATAAAATCTTGGAAAAATCTGATATAAAATTAAGAAATGAAACCAATTGATGAAAAAATTTTCTGATTTCATATTATTTTAGCTATAGGATTAAATTTATAACTAAAAATCCTCAGCTATATTTCAAGTTGTATTTTATTCTATTTCAAAATTAATTTTAAGATAAGAAGCCAGCATTAAGTAAATATTTCAATCTAGAATATCTTCTTATCCAATATATTTGTCATTTTTAATAAAGAAATTAGATATAAAAAAACCCCTCCAGTTATATAAACCCAGCAATTAGACGGGCTTGAAAAAGGCAGTCCGAGAATAGATTCCATGTTCTTAGTTTTATTTTTAATTTTTTTCCTAAGTTTGAAACATATGTCTACTTCGAGTTGGTTGGAATTGGTCCATGCCAATCCAAGTGCAAAACTGTCGCACATAAATTTTAATTAACTTTATTTAATTGTAGCAAATTTATGACTGAGGCAAAAGCAGCAACAAGGAGTAAAATAAAGTTGGCAAAAATCTTAAAGAGAAAGAAAGAGAGTGGCAGTTTGTGGGCAGGCCAGAAATGACAAACGAACAAACGACAAACAGTTGAGATACACAGAGAAAAAGAGAGACACAGATCAGATTAGGGGCATTACTTGAATTGTCCTCACCACCAACCCAACAATTTTTGCTCTAAATTATTTGCCATAATTTCTGTCTGATTCTCATCTTGTGCAATTTACTTCCTTTCGTCCTTTTTGCTCCTTTCCTCCCCTACTTGTGGCACGTCAGTCAGCCGCAGTTTTTGCACTCGCCGATGATGATGATGCATATGCATCCTTTCCTTTAGCATTGTTGTAATTGTAATTTACTTCCTCTTGTTGGATGCTGCACTCCCGTAGTGAGTCTCTGAGTCTGAGTCTCTCAGTCAGAGTTCTAGTTCTTCATTACGTTGGCCATTGTCTTGTCTTGTCTTGTCTGTCTGTCTGCCATCCTCGTCCTCGTCCCCAGATTGAGACTGACTCTTCTTGTAATTTTTTTTTGCCATGTTCCAGTTACCTATGTCTGCCTTATTATTTTATTTCTATTTTTTTTGTTCAGGGTCAGACTCAATCCCACCGTTGATGATTCTACATTTCATATATATATATATATATATAGTTTCCTTTTTTCTTTATTTTGTTCTGAATTGCAATTTCGTTTTGTTCGAATGATCTTGTATTTGACAGTTGACAGTTGGTCGGCTTTTCAGTTTGAAAGTTATGAGCATAAACATTTGACATTTTTGCAGCATCCTTTTTGTCCCACTCGAACATATTCTGCTCTATTATTTTTATTTTATTTTATTTTATATTTTTCGAATTTTTATTTTCTATTGCTCATTTTTTTTTTTAAGTTAATGAACTGTTCGGATTCCTTTTTTTTTATATATATTGATCACCCCATTGACACTTATGCAAAACGCAAACAAAGCCGCGTGCAAAACATTTTGTTACAGCAAATCAAATATCGATAAATTTTGCATACAATGGCAAAAAAAAGGCATTAATCAAATAGAAGGGTTGGGGATCAAAAGGATAAGCGAGCATTTGTGTAAATGGGTTAAAAATACATGTGCGGGTAAATGGCAAACAATACCAAAAATAACCAAGTGGATTGTGTGCGAAAAGGAAATCTTGAAAAGCTTTAAAGTTGATGAGCCAAAGTGCCAAGAGAACAATTTGGACACAGACCATTGAGCAGGCAAACAACAAAAAAAAAAATAATAAAAAAAATAATAAAGAGTGAAAGTCAAGTGGCTCTTTTGTTACGCTTCCTTTTCTCTCTCTCTCTCTCTCTCTCTTTCTGTCCCCTCGCACAATACAATGAAAATTAAAATAAAAAAAAAATAATAAAAAATGTGAAGAATAATTTGCATAGTCAAAAAGGACCATCGGTCGGTCGATCGGTCGATCCCAAAAACCTCAGCCCTCTAATTAAGCATAAAATCATCAAATGTAAATCGTTTTGGGTATTTTTTTTTCGTTGTAAACCGCATAAAATGTATGTAAAATAAAACATTATTGAAAGTGAGCAGCCCATTAAGAATACAGGAGAAGATGAAGAAGAAGTTTGCTGACACGCCTGGTTAGCCGAAATCGTTAAGTGAAATTAATCAACACGACGATGCCAATGCCGATGCCGATGCCGATGCCCTGCGGCTGTGAATTTAGCCTCGAGCTGTTCGCTACACTCTTTCAAATACCCATTTAATCCTTTTGTCCTGCACTGTGTAAACAGCCCAAAAAACATACAAGAAAACAGGAAGAAAGAATAAAGAAACACAGACAAAATGAGTGAAAAAAAAAGAGTCCCAGGGCAAAAACCCTTTTAATATTTTACCAGCGGTTTTTGGCAAACCAAACCAAAAAAAAAAAAAGAGTTGAAAAATTGAGAAATTTTGCATCATGAACTGAGACGATTGTCCGCTGTCTGCCATTCAATTAACTCACCCTTTTTGAAAGGAAAAAAATAAATAAGCCGTAGAAAAGCCGAAAAAAAAAGAAAATAAGCCATAAATTTATAAATAAAGAAAGGAAAAAAAAACAAATACTTTCACCACAAAATATTGCAAAAATATTAGCTAAAAGAGAAAAAGGGTTAGCCACCAGGGCAATTTTAAAATTCCAGTAGGCTGAATAAACATATCAATACACCAAGAACTTTAGCAATTTAATTAAAATAAAATTACAAAAATTTAGAAAAAAAATTACCCACTAACTTAATAATTAAAATATCACAAGAATATATTTTTGAATATTCTTTTTTTTGTTTTTAAGACAATTTAACTATCAAATAATTTTTAAATTCGATTCAGTTCAATATCTTCCATAGTTTAAGCTAAAATTTTAAATAATTTAAATTAAATTGTTTGTCTTAAAAATGCCTTGAAAAATCTTAATCATAACTTTATATTTGACATAGTTTATTGCAGATAATATTCCTTGAATTTTCAAGGAAAACTTTCGAAATACTTACCTACATTAAGGGAATAGACTACTGTTTCTATATCCGATGTTCTTGATTTGTTTTTTAACAAGGTATAGCTCATACATTAAATTAAATTAAACCATCATCTTTATTATTTATTGAAGTATATTTAAAAAAATATACTATATATAAGTTTTTAAAAAAATTAAAGTAAAAAATTCTATATATAGAAACAGTAGTCTAACCCCTTAATATTGTTTAGATGTTTATTTAAATTGAGAAATTTTGTGTTTTTTGTATATTTTAGAATTAAAAAAAATATACCTACAAAATAAAAAATTTAGGTATTTAAATTATTTACATACCTATGGTTTTTTATTTAGTTGTAAAATATTTCTCTATTTCTATTTTATATTTCTCAAACAAAGTCATTTTTGGGAAACCATTAGAAGCCCAAGGAACTTTTATTTTTTTTTAGTTAGTTTGTAACGTTTTTCAAATGTGCAGGAAATGCATTTTTATTTTCAATTAAAAATTATTTAGCCACTAAAGAGCCGCAATTAATAGATATAAGGAAGCAGGAAGGAAGTTGTCGGAAGGGAGAACTGGTCAGTTGAAATCCTGGGTAATTAACGTTCTCTATTTTGGTTAGCAAGTGTCAAAGCCTGTTGCTGGCCAAAGTCAGAAATTCAAGTCTCACACGAAAGCGTCAAACCCTCGGAAAGGAAAAAAAAAAAAAATACGAAAAAAAGGAGCATTTCCTTGAGGGCAAAACCAAAAAAAAAAAAAACTAAAAATTTAATAACTAAACGAGTGATAATGATAGCGATCTAAGTGACATGTTCGAGTTGTTGTGTGTTTGAGTGTGTGGGGAGAAAGATACAGGGACAAATTAATATTTAGTAGGACCCACTTAAGAGGGCTCTAAATATTTCTCTATAAAGAGCATCGACAAGAGAGAGAGAGAGAGAGCGGGAGAGAGAAATCGGCAGGGTGCTTGAGAGTGAGTTTGCGCAACAGCTAAGCAAGCAGCCAATCGTCAGCAGCTGAGGTAATAATCAACCCCTAGGACATAGCTGCTCCTGACTGCGCTTGGTATAAAACGGCAAACGCTTGCCGAGCTTGGCCAGTTTGTCAGCGAACGCCGAGTAAACGAGACGACAGTAGAGAAATCGAGCCGAGTTAGCGGCGTGAAGTAGATTATTTATTTATTTTTTTTTCAATCCAAATCAAAATCAACCCAATATGCTCAAGTGGACGGCTTCGGCTCAGAGATTAAACGAATTGCCAGCAACTCATCAGCATCAGCGCCAAAGACCAATGCCGAGGCGACAGCAACGCAGGGCCACAATAGCCAACAAGGAGAATATACCCATTGTGGGCTATACCTCCACGCCCATGGTACGCAATAGTCCCTTGGTCCTGGCCCCACTCACCGATATCAGGAATGTGACGCCAGAGCCTCAATCGGCCATGAATGGCACACCGCGTCGAGTGTCTGTCCAGCATGTGCAATATGCGAGCACTTTGCCCAGATACGAGGACGAGGAATATTCACCCAGCAGTGCAGTGCCAAGTGGCCAGCACTTGGCCTTGAGGGGTCTTTTGCCGCTGCCCTTGGATCCGTTTGTGGAGCAGCCCAGATATATTTCACACGCCCCGGTCAGATCTCTAAAGAAACGCAAATTGGATTTGGACTCAGTTCCGCCGAGTAAGAAGCCCTCAACACCGCAACATTCGGCCAATTTGGGTGATCAGACCTTGGATCGATTAATTGATGCCATTTTGGATTCAGCCTGCAAGGCGGATGCCACCAGTAAAAAGAAATCGCGTAAATCCTTTAATCTGCGCCGTCGCACTCTGGTCAAACAGCAGATAGAGTCCTCATGCGCCACGATCCTTTCACCCTCGTATACACCCGGAGATGATCCGGCCAGTGATTTGAGTTTCGCCCTGCTGCCCATCCCAGCCACCCCAGAACCTGCCACTTCACCGCTTCCCCTGCGACGCAGTGTGCTTCTGCAATTGCCCACACCTACTCCAATAAAGCCAAGGACCACGCATATCATAGATCGACACTCGGATACCTTTAGTCTGGAGACTCCGGTGCGCACTATGAAAAGGCGACGTCCTGGCGGCAATATTCACCAGGCCAAAGAAACCATTTCCAGTGTCCAGTCACCGTTGAAGCGGTACAAGGTTGATCCTCATGGCTACTTTGAGGTGGGATTGGCTCTACCTTCCTCCATATACGTATAAGAGACACAGAGACAGACAGACAGAGAGAGAGAGAGAGAAAGAGAGAAAGTCCTTTGCTGACAAACGAGGGGAAAACGCTTAATTATGACGCTTAACTAGTTTCTAAATATACTTTTTTTTTGATAATCCTACGATTTTTTAAATTAATCATATTTTTTTTTATCTCACAATCATTTGTAAATATTTTTTTTTTTTAAGTAGGTAATGTAATTTTTTTTTGTGCTGCTGTTATGTAGTTTTTGTTAAATTTAAGTATTTTTTTTTAACTATTTATTTATTTATTTATTTAAAATTAGTATAAATATACATACACCTAAATATTTTTTTTCATACTTTAATAAATGCAGTAAAATCAAAAACCAACGGAAATGTATTTTTTTTTATTAGTTTCTTATTAATTTGATGTTTCTGGATCTTTAAAAAAATAGATAAATTTTGAAATTTTAAAAATATTCCCAAACTGAATTATTTATATTGGGGAAAAATATTAATTTTTCAAAATAAATTGACTGCTCCTTTATGACAAATTAGAGTATTTTTTTCTGTATTAATTTTGGAGCTCTTTTTGGTAGACAATTGACTAAATGATTTACCTTTTGGATTCTTGATTTCGTCGATTTGTTTTGTTGACCCAAGAAAAATAAAAAAAAAAGACAACTAAATAAAAACAGCAGGTATAATGGCAACAACAAAGGGAATTGTGTCTGGACCAGCCGCACGCCCCCGCCGAGCATCTCAGCGGCAACAGCTGCCCAGCCAGGAATTATAAGTGTGTGTGTGTGTGTTTTGACTTGGGCTCGTGGGCCAGAATTTTGACATAACACTTGTTAACACTCTAACGCCCTCAGAGAGTCGCCGAGTAGGGACTTCTTGGCTCACCCCCTGGCGATGCAGCAACCTTTTGCTTCCGTGGAAAACCCGCAGCAAAAAAAAAAATAAAACGCACGCATCATTGGCAAAGGCAACAAACTGTGCAACAAATTCAACGACGCCTTTTGGCACACACACACACACAGGTTGTAATTCTCGTTTCATCTTCCTTCTTCCGCCTTTCCAACCTGTCATCGAGTCTCACATTTTTGTGGGTTTGTCTCTAATTTGTAGCCCATTTAACCTTAACTGAGCAGAGCTGAGCTGAGCTAAGCGCGTCCACGCGTTAATTGAATTATTTTTATTATGTTTTCCGGGTTGCAGGTTGCCGGTTGCCTATCCGACACCGCCAGCTGCGTAGTCACCCGCATTGTTAGACTAATTCCTAATGTGACTGCCACGCCTTCATCTTTTTCTTCTTCTTCTTCTTTTTCTTCTGCTTCGAACCCTTTCAAAATGTAAATTTTCTTAAAGTTGCTGGTGCTTCCGTTGTGTGTGAATCGATATAAAAATTTGTTATTAATTGCTTGTAAAATTGTAAAACAACAAATGTTGTGGAACAAACATGTTTAATAGTCCAGCTGACATTTTTTTATTTTCCTATTTAAAATATTCTTGTTATTAAATAGATATTTATTTTAAATTTCCTCAAAGGAAAAGATTTATATTTTGCATTATATTTATTCGTTGTGTATAAACATTAGTATTTCTTCTAGTTCTCCTTTAGGTGTTCCTATATATTCCAAATACTCGTAATAACAAGAATATAGATTATAAATACTACGACGTATAGCACAGTGCAGGGCCGGAAATCCTTCGTAAATCAAATCCAGCTTGTTCACTCTATCCAATTGAGCTTTAAGTTTAAGCAGAGCCTTGCTAATAGATGGCAAATCAAATTCTACGGCACGGAGATAATTTTCTGCCGAAGCGGCTACACAAATTTGTACCAAGCCCTGACACAACCAAGAAATGGGCTGAGAATTTTCTATTAAATGAGCCAATCTGGCCTCTGAGGGCCTCTGATATATGTAGGACAATCCGCTTATGTTTTGCAGGAATGACGCTTTCAATTTAATGCAAAATCTTTGCTCATGCTTGAGTTTATGATTGTAGTCGGGATTGGGTAGAATTTCAGCGAGTTCATAGGTAAAACTTTCAATTATGCTTAGACATTGATCACACAAGGCTCGCCAATTGCCACGAAATCCATAATCGGTTGTCTGAAAGATTTGGAAGCGAACTTTGGTATCCATTTCATGGGCCTTTTTATAAAGGAAATTCGTAGCTAGATATTGAACCAGATAGACATTAAACTCATCCAGGGCAGAGACTATAGATACTTCCTCTTTGTTTTTAGCGTCCTCGTCGTCGTCATCGCATTTTACAACCAGCGGAAGATCCTGGCTCAGAATCAAGGCAAAAAAATGACGCATGAAATGCAAACTGCTTAAAATGTGGGCAGTGATTAGCCAGGCATAGACAAGCAGGCGTGAATTTGTGATTATATCGACAAAGCTAATCAAATTTTGATCCAAATGAATGCGCAAAAAGTGGCTTAAATTGGTTTTAAGCCAATCACCAAAGTATCCAAATCCTAAGGAACCACACAGAGTGAGTAAGGCTGCACTTAAGGGCGCTTTCCACAAAATATTTAAAAGTAAATAGTATAGTTTTACACCTGCTGCTTCTTCCACAATATCAAATTCAATGGTTGTCCTGCGACTCAAGACAAAATAACAAAATCCAGTCAAAATGCCCATGCATAACAAATACAAATGGTGGGAACTCAGACATTCAGCTCCAAAGCAATTTGAAATTAGATTTCCATAATCCTTTGGCAAATATCCCGAATCCAACCAGGCTGTCAGATATCCCACCAGCAAGTGAGCCAAGAAAAACATTAACTTCTTTAGTCCATGTTGTAGAAACCAATAATATCTGGCGGAGCAATAACGCCGATCGCAAAGATGTAGCCGGCTGAGTATTAATCCATAGAGGAAAATGGCTCCCAAGAGTGGTATGCTGCCAAGCCAGGTATAAAGTGTAAAAATCGAACTGAAAGTATTTGCTATCCAATCAATTGGATGCAACAATTGAAAATTATAAAACGTTATAAATAAACCCAATAAGGTGCAATTCAAGCCCAAACTGAAATAAACAGCGCATTGACATCGTTTCAGGAGCAACTGCTTGCAAGTATTTCTAGAATTATTCGTAGACATGTTGAAATCTTTGGTTAATTAATTTAGGAGGAAAAAAATTGTATTGACTTTGTTTCTGATTTTATATCGGAATATTTACAATTCAAAATGAAATATTCAAATTCAGCTTTTAAAATAAAATTCAATGAAAGGACTGTAAATAAAATAGTTTGGATTGAAACTTAATATATAAATGGGATATTTATTTTCATAATGGTTAATGGTAAGCACTTCGACTTAAAGAAATCATTAATCATTATTAATTTGTTTAAATTACACTAATTGTTAGTTTTATTATTTATTAAAAAAAAAGGAATAAAACAAAGCAGAATTTCTTGAAAAAATATTCCTCCTAAAATTCTAGAAAAAAATGAATTTACTAATAAAACTTTAAAGCTATTTATCTAAATGAAAAACATTAAACATGTTTAATTTTATTTTTTTTTATTTCGTTTTAGGTTTTTTAAATGAGATACATTGATAAGTTTAATAATTGAATAATATAGATTTAACTTTAAACCCTTATGAGATTGCTTCCCAATGTTTTTAATTTAAATAAATAGCTTTAAAGTTTTATTAGTAAATTCTTTTTTTTTCTAGAATTTTACATTTAGGAGGAGTATTTTTTCAAGAAATTCTGCTTTGTTTTATTCCTTTTTTTATAATCTGTAAGAAAATATTGGAATAGAATGATGTTTTTTATATTCATTGCTAAAGTTTTGATAATTTTTTTTAAGTTTGGAAAGATTCTAAGTTAGTGTTAGAAAGTCTTTAAAAAAAAGTAACTAGATTTTATTTTGCCCACTTTGAGCTTGAAGAAAATAAACTTAATGTATAGAAATTCTTAAAAGATTTCCCTTTTTGCTTAAAAACCTTGAGTATCTTAATTTTTGCTGCCTTCAACTTGAGCCAAGTATTGAGTAGTTGTTGTTGTATTTTTTTTTTTTGTTTTTTTGCGGTTGCATCCGTGCTCGCCCCTTTCTTTCATCTGCTTTATTTTTTTTTTTGTTGTGTATGCAATTTTTCTTATATTCCTTTTATTTAATTTTTTAGTTGGCTGTTTATTAAATCAGTCAAGAGTTGTATCCTTGTCGTCGTCGTCGTCATCGTCAGCTGCCAGAAGAGGAAGCCCCGTCACTGATTTTGGCTGCAGGCGTGATTTGACTGCCGCCAGATGCGACGTCGACGCGTCACCGACTTCGATTTGCCGGCTGCTGTTGCACTCGCCTCACCGCAGGCCGCGCCCGTTTTAATACAAGTCAAAGGACTCAATTTGCACTCCTTTTATGCCTAGAGGCAATGGCAAAATTCAATTCACTTTCCTTCATCTGTCTTCCCCCCCCTAATAATAAATGAACCCCCCAAAAAAATGTTGTCGGTTGCTAAGTCGGCTTAAACTGGCGCCCATTAGAGACCGAGAGAAAGATTGTTGCTTGGACTGTCAGTGAATATGTATCAAATAATTGCCAAATATTATGCAAACAAAGGCGTCAAATTGAAAATCCTCAGCCAGAGCACCGCGTGTGGCATCACCATAGCCATTAATATTTAAATCCCCCCCTGATCCTGGCAACAACACCAACAAACACAAGGGTTGGCATTACCCATCCAAATTCGGATATTTTCATAAGCGCGTAAGTAAAAACGTAATTATAATTCATTTTCATTTTCATTTACATTTACCCAGGGCGCAGGCGCAAAATCTGTTAATGATAAACAAATTTTAAAAAAAATGCAACAAAACAGAAAAAGGGTTGCAAGTTGCAACAAGGCGAGTTTTATGCCTTGAGCATTTGAGATTTTTGCATTTTGCAAAAAAAAAGAAAAAAAAAATTACAATGCGTGTGGGGGTTAATTAGCTTATGGGACCTTGAGGCGTAACAGTCAGCAGTCAACAGCTCATTAGAAAGGAGCAGGAGCAGGAGGAGTTTCAGGGAAACTAGGAGCAATTCTAGGACCAGTGACAATGAGTATTTTTTCCTCAAGAAGCTGACAATGATTGAGTGGGCACAGACTCAGGACAACTCGATTTTTATTGTGTGTTGTTGTTTGGCTTAGGCAAACAAGGATGAGTGGGCAGTTGAATGTATATTGAATGAGCGCGCGAATTGATGCATGACTTGACACATTTGCCCTACAACAGTTGGCCACGTGCCATCAAAAAATTGTGCAACGTCAATGTGCAGCAGCAGCAGTTGAAACCGTTGCCTTAGGTCACAAAAGTCAACCAAAAGTCAACATGCAAATTTTTGCATCTACCCAGCTTTCAAATTTTCAACAGTTGCAACAAATTCAGTGGGTGAAAATATTCACAAGGGTAAAACATCATCATCATCATCATCATCTGCAGCAGCAGCAGCCAGCCACAATGGCAGCAATAGAAGCAGTCAAAATCGCATTTTCACTTTATTAAATGCATATTTGAAGCTTTGCCAACCCTCCCGATTTTATTTCAATCTCATTTACAGTTGGAAATTTATAGAAAACGAATAACAGATACACTTTTATTTTAGAGAAAATTTAAATTCTTTATTTATTTTTAAGAAATAATTTGAATTTTAACCAGAGACCGTAACGATTATGACTTTTATTCTAAAAATCACATTTCAACTATTATTTTCTGATTTTTAAAATTTTTAACACATGTTTTTAAATGTACCATAGATTAATTAATTTATTATAAAAATAAAATATTAAATAGCTGAAATCTATACAAGAAATATTAGCAGGGAATTAAATTTATAGCTTTATTATCTTTTTTAATAAAATTTAATCATAGAAAAATAGCAGGGAATTTAATTTAGAGCTTGGTTTTCTTTTCAAATTGAAGCTTTACCCAAAAAGTCTTCGTTGCTTTGACTACTTTATCAAATTAATTTTAAGGAACAATGAAATATAATAATTAAAGCTTTACTTTGAATTTGATCGATTTTGTAAGAAAAAGTAAGGAGAGATTCTTATAATTGACTTACTTTTAAATATTGATCAAGAATTTATATGAATAAGTATTTATTTTGCCTCTGTAGCTGTTTTCTAGCAAATCGGCCAACTCATTTCAATTGATCAAGAACATATATAAATTTACATGCCTTGAATTCTCACAAATTCATTTAGGGTATCAAATATTGTTCAATGTTATGGAATATTTAACATTTGGGCAAGTTTTCTGTAATATGTTACAGCGGTGACTCTGATAATGGTGGCGGTGGCGGCGTTAGTGATGCCAATGCCATCATTATTAAGCGGACAGTGCATCTGCATGCCACACACAGGGGTGGATCGTTCAACTAGGCGCTTGCGCGACAGCTCAAAAAAAGAAGAAAAAAAAATAAAATAGAAATAAAAAAAGCAGCAGCAGCAAAAAAATTTTTATATAAATGAAAACAAATAACAAAAAGAGAAACGCTTCCGGGTGATTACACGCGTGGCAAGTACAGAATTTGTTGGACTAGAAGAAGAGGAGCAGCAACGAAAAAAAAAGCTGACTGTTTGGGTGGTAATTTACATTTTTCCTGGCATTTAAAAGTAAACCAACAAATACAAAAAAAGAAAAACTCGGGGAAAAAAAGGGCAAATTGGAAAACCAGATGACAAAGTCGGCCAGTCGGTGGTTCGGCGTTTCTGATGGATCGCCTGCTGTTTGTTGTTGCTGCGCGGTGAAGTGGACAAACGGGCCGCTTAAGCTTTAAACGTTTTTTGTGTAAATCGCTGTCATTTCCCTGTCATTCTGTCAGTCGTCACACATTCAGTTAAACAGTCAGTCAGTGCCGTCAACTGGCAGCAGGTCGGGGCGGTTCTGCTCGATTTTTAACGGTCTCTATTGATGATGTGAAGTGGCCCACATTGCGCCACCAGCACACGACTGGGACTGGGACTGGGACTCTCTCTGCTATGATTGACATAATTCGCACTTGACTTGCTGCTCTGCCACACAATTAAGTGAGCAAGCAGCCCGCCAATATAGTCAACTAGGCTAATCGCCTAATGAAGCCGAAACGCTTTGCCACGAATGCGAATCCTTAATGAAATGGGGTGACGACATTTTTAATGGATAAAATACAAGCATTGACACAGATTGAGTACAAGTACATATAATGAAAAAGTCAATGAATTACCTAAATGTTAACCTCAATCTAAAGTATGGAAAATAATATTAGCTATTTCAGTTGAATTTTCTTAATTAATGCAATTGATTTAGGTAAAACATATTTATTTCAAAAAAAAAAATCTATTTAATATTCTTTAATATTCACATGAAAAATGCATTTCCTTTCTTTAGACATTCTTATGTTCTTTAAAGTAAAGCTATAGGATTTTAATGGAATTCATTGTGTCCTAAGAGTTTTCTTTACTGAACGGAGGAAAATATTCCTTCATTCCTTTAAGATTTTTCTCTTTCTGTTGACAATATGTATTTATTTATTTAATTAAAATTAATTAGCTTGGTAATCTAATTGAAAGCTTTATATTTACTTAACTTCTAGTCCACTAAAATCATTTAAAAGTCATATGACTACACACTTAATTGATTCCTATTTTATTTATTTTATTTTATTAAAGATAACTTGATTACTATAAATTAAATTAACTTCATTTAAACAGCACTTTCTTTTAAGGTTTTCGGTTGAATTGATACCAAACTTAATTCTATTTAAACTCTTCTTGTAAAGTTCTATATTGTACAACTTTTAATTTTATTTAGCCTAAACGTTTGATTAAATCCAAGAAATAAAACCAATTGAACCTTTTGCTTTGAGTTTTTTTCCGATTTTCGTTAACTTTTTTTTTATATTTATTTCGTTTTCGGCTTTAATCCTAGGTTTCATCTTTAATATTTAGTTAAAAATATCTCAAACCTAAAAAAGAAAGTTGATTTAAAGATTCTCCTGATTCTGCTCATGGTCAAAATAAAGCAAGTGTTTGGTTATGTTTTCTAGTTTCTATGAATTTTAAAATAGGTTTGTTTTTAGCATAGGTAATATTAATACTTACTGATCCTAACTTGACCCCATCAATTTACTTATTTATTACGGCTGCATATATAAATTTCGTTTAATAAGCTTATAAATGTCCTTTGGGATTATATTTGCATTTGCCATAAAGTTATGAGTCAACGGTATTTTGTTAATGCCAAGCTTAAATTTATTTCAGTCTATTGGTATTTTCATTTTTTCATTTTTTTTGATCCATTGTTTGTTGGCAGCACTCGAAGGGCAAATCGGCGCATGCGCCACCACTTACGGAATATTGACTGACTCTACGGACTGAATGGGGTGGATAAGGGTAATTGTAGTAACGCGACTAGTAGTAAAAAATATAAGCTGCTGGCTATGTATGGCATATTGAGCGTAGATTTTTATCTCATATGCAAACAGAAACCGCAGTGGGTGAAAAAAGATGGAGAGAGGATGATTTTAGATTAGACAGACCACCCTATACACATATACGTATATATATATATAGCCTATGGGCATTATTTACATGCAAGTCGTGCAATGTCATTGGCAAAACAATAGCCGCATCGTTTATGGAAATTTATGCGCTATTAAAAAAGCAACGGGGTGAGGGTGATGAAACTCTGGCACTTAACTGGCAATTTCTATGGACTCATATTTTTTAATTGTGCGCACGTGACGCTTTTGTCCGGTCACGGACTTAAAAAAACACACACAAAAATATTGGAACAAGTTTTAGTAGTCATGTGCGTTTTCAGCGCGTTTTTAAACGCGTCCCTACCAATATACTCGTACGTGGTTAATCTTGGGCTTTTAGACATTTATTGTTGATTAGCTGTAGGCTGTCAAGGAGAATCCGCTAATGAGCAAATCAGTTCAATGTCCTAAATCGCCTGCGCATTGATTTCAACGACCATGACAAATTGAATGGCGTTTGGCTAATGAGCTAAATGGGAAATTGAAAAACTGTAAATGGAAACTGCTGAAAAGCCGCACAAAAGGCGAAACAAAAACGATTTTTCTTATAGAACAAACAAAAAATAAAAAAAAGAAACAACGGAAAAACTAAATAAAAAATTGGGTAAAAAATGGCAAACATTTTCATGGCAACCGCAAACAATTTTGATATTGGTTTTTGGGTTGCTTTTTGCCAAAAAAAAAAAAAAAACCCTTGCTTGATAGAAATTTCTTTAGATTTTCCATGTATCTTAGAGGGTTTATTTTTGTGCTAGACAAACAGAAAACAAAAAAAAAAATCATTTAAGACAAAATACAAAGCAAACAAAGAAAGCCAAATGAAGCGTTGATAAACTGCTGGGCAAATCCTTTCTTTTTTACCAATTTTTGTAGATTTTTGTCTATTTGTTTTTTTCGCAAAGATTATAATAGATGATAAATGAGAAAAGCCCGTGAAAATTTTTCAAAGAAACTGTAAATTAAAGCAAAGATTGAGAGTCAATTTACAAAATTACCTAAATCAATAATGAACATTTTTGTTTTTTTTTGGAGAAGGTCAGAGATTTTAAAAAATTACCTCAATCAATAAGGAAAGTTTCAGATTAAAAGAACGATTTTTTATGAGAATATAAATCTATAAAAATTATATCTAGTTCCAAACTATATACATGACCATTTTCACATAATTATGAAGTTTCTTATAAGCTCCACTCATTTTTCTGGAAAGTTTTTGAAGTTCCGAAAGTTTTTATTGAATTTTCTAGGAAGTTATTTTTTCTGGAAAGATTTTAATTATGAATTAATTCCTAGAATGACTATACCATTTTTTTTTAAACACAAATTAAATATTTCTGGTAAGACAAAGTCAATTTATTTTTTTATGGAAATATTTCGGTAGCCTGGCAGCTAATCTTAATTGTTTGCCAGGTTCTATTTTGTTCTGTTTCCCCCACCCGTTACAGTTTTAATCGTTGTCCTGTGTGCGAGTCCTTGCATTCAAATATGTGGGCATTCAACAAAATAAATAACTATTGCGCCGACGCAACGCCTCGATGCTTGACAAAGTAAAAGAAAAAAGGCAACCCGACACCCAGACGCGTGCCACACAATCAACTGCGACAATAACAAGTTGGTTGGTCTTGGTCGGTTCGTTGCTATACGGGTTGACATTGTGTTGGTTGACCGCAACAATGGTCTCTTTTAATTACTGTTATTGTCGCACCCTTCTCCCTCATTTGCATTTGCATTTATTCGGACGCGGCAGCGGCCACTTGCATACAAATTCAACTTGGGCGCTGTTAAAGTCGCTAGCGATCTTTTGTGTGCGGGCGTTTTTAATGTAATTCGCGCATATGTCACCGTCTGTCCGCCTGTCTGTTTTCTCCCTAAACTCACTTATTTTTTGGGCCTTATGGCAAGCGGGTGTAATTAGCATTTTTCTAGTTGAAATTATTTTTCATGTGCTCGGACAATTGCGCTTCTTTGGAAAGTGCGCGAGGCGTGTTAAATTTTTCTCAACATATATGACTTGAGAATCAGCCATCGATGAAATTTATGTAAATTAAATTAAGAAAACTTTAACCATATGGCCAAGCACGTGGATGACTTACAACAAGGACTTTGGGACAAGGATGATAACTGCATCATAAATTTCAAGCAGCGTCAACTGTCAGCGCCCAAAGGAACAAGAACTTGGTTGGTCAACAACCCTTCAGCCAACTGAGCAACACTTGAGATAAGAATCACCAAGAGAGTTTTGAAAAAGAGTTTCCGGACAAAAAAAAAACAGAAAAATTAATAAATTTGCTGCTACTATTTGCTGCTGATATCGATAGACATCAATGGGATTGACATTTATGAGGCATAAATTTCACTTACTTTCTCTCATTCTCTCTCTGTCTGTGTTTTCTTTCCCTCTCTTCCAATTAAGTGCAACGAATCGTTGGTAAATTCGTCACACATTGTATTATTTTTGTGCAAAAATTTAAATACCGCTTGTCACCGATCCTTGTCGATCCCATCCCATCCCATCTCTCCTGGGGGTTGATGTCATCAAAACAATGTTTGTCAGCTAGTTTATGAGTTGTCTGCCTCATTTCTCATCTCTCATCTATTTCCATTTTGCCATTTCTTTTTTTTTCTTTTTCTTTTTCCTTTTTTCAATTTCACATTAATTTACTTTGCATGCCAATCAATATGCCGTATTTATAGGTAAGTATAGATTTTTTCTAGCCTCTATCATTATGCAAAAATGTTGACCGCATCAAATGCCCAGAGAAAAAACCACAAAAAAAAAGTCATAAAAAATATATATATACCTATAAATGTTGGAAAGATTGAGGGTTTGAGGTCGTCGCCTCGTTTATACTTAGTTTGTTTTGTGGGGAAGGAGGGGGTCATAAAAAAAACCAACAAACCTATTTTATTCTATTCTTATGATCTTTTATTTCTGTTGTTTTTTGTTTTTCTGGGATCAAGGATAACGACAGGGGGTCGAAATTAGAAATAGAAAAAGGAATAAAAAAATGAATGAAATATGCATTAATATATATAATGAGTTGTTTATATGGTTTATGTTTTGATTAGGGACATTTTCCGATCTTGAAAAATCTTCTAAAACAAGAAAACTTGATCAATCTAAAATCAAATTCTTTAAAATGTTTAATAGGAAATGAGCAAGAATTCAGCTCCATCTTATCAAAATCAAATTAGATCTTCTCTATCAATCATTTTAGTTTAATGAGACATATGCTTCAAACAATTTCAAATATCTTAACTCTTGACCATTTTCACCCCATATACAATAAACTCCCACCAATAATGTTTGAAACAAATACTTCCGGTAATTAAACTGTCCCTTTTTGTTACGTACTTGGTAATCATTCAAATGAAGTGTGGTCTTGTGGTCTTATGGCCCTGGTTCCTGATCTCTTAACTGTCAACGATCACTAATTAGAATGTCAACTGCTCGCCCGCTATGCAGATGATAACTGGACAGACATGAAGCTGTGTGGTTGTTGCAGGACTCTGAGAGTCCCTGGCTTGACGGATTGATCAACATGATTAATGATGTCGCCTGGGATTGCGTGACAAGTTTGTTAGTAAATTGTATAGACCAAATGTGGTCTGCAGCTTGCGGCTTTCGCTCTGGTTCCTGGCTTAACCAAAAGGTCCTTTTTGGCATGCTGCTGCTTCCAATCGAGTGCACTTTTTTTCTGTTTTTTTTTTTTTTTTGCTAAACTACAACATCATTAATCTTGTTGCAACATAGTATAAAATATTTGCAATGCCAACTGTACTAGACTAATCGAATTCCCACGGCAGCCTCCCCCTTCATCATCATCCCTCACCTTAGAGTATTCGGCTGGTCACATAAAATACATTTTAATGAAGTTGTCGGCCCAATTACTAATGCTGCTTGTGTCATAAACTGCCAGAGAGATATCAAACTCTCATGTCCATGTCCATGTCCATGTCCTTGTCCAGTTGGCACTCAAAGCGCAATCGTGCATGAAGTTTAAAAACCTCTGACAAGATGGAAGACTGAGACTGACCACAGAGACAAATGCATACAGAGGAATTTACTCAAAGGTCCTTTTTTTTTTTTGTCATTTCTTCATCTTTCTTCGCCACCCCGGGCGCATTTTTAATAGCAAATCAAAAGAAAATTTATGCATTTTATTTTGCTCTGGCCAAAGAGGATCGTGCGACCAGCCATGATCGACCCCTCAACACATTTTGCATATATATTTCTCTTTGCTCTTCTTCGCTCTGCTCCGTTTTTCTCTAATCTCCCTCAGTTTGAGATTAATGAGATTTTACAGTATGACATACAATTTACTATGGGTGATTTTTTTTTCTTCTTTATTTTTTAATTTTTTCTCTTTTTTTTTGGTGGGCCCTAAGATTTTTTATGGCTCGTTTAGTGATTGGTAAATAGGGCGCTTGTCTCATAATTTACATGAAATTGCTTCATTTGGTGAGGTTTGTGGTCTTGTGGCCAATCAGCCTAGACAAACATTTCGTGGGAAATTTACATAAATTCAATTTGATTATTCTTCGATCACTCAAAGTCATTTCAAAGCTTGTGCTCTATAAAAATCTTGGTTGGCCTAGTTAAGGATTCCATTGGACAGAAAGGAGCAGCTGCTAGTCAGCTGTCGATACGCTTGGTAAATTAGCCATGAAATTCTTTCATTTTTGGCTCAGTTTGGCAAATACTTTTGTCTTGGCTAAAATAACTGAATTATGAATTATGAGAATGACCAATTCAAGACAGTTGGTTATGGCAATTACAATTTCTTAAAATAGTATTAGGTCAGTATATAAATAGACTTCCCAGAAATATTGCATAGTCCCAATAAATCTGTATCCTTATCCTTTTATTTGATTTGAAGCCTACTGCTCAGAATTTGTACTATGATTTCCAATCTGAAGTCGGACTTGCTCCACCAACCTAGGTTTTTTTTTCAGCTAAATTTTATCCTGGAAATCTCGTTGTGACATATAACATTATTTATCTTACCCTTTAAAACCTCATTCAAATTGTGGCAATATATTTTTTTGTCTCGGAGATATTGTTGAATGAATACAAGTACTTTTTGAGGAATACTAATTCATAATAATTTTTTTTTTACCAAAAACTTACTATTAAAAATTCTCAAAAATTATTGATTGATCGAGGTAGATTTTTTTAAAAACATTGATTTTCTTACAGTCACAATTTTGAGTTCTTAAAAAATTAACTGACTTTCTGAAAAATTTTCTATGCCTTTTCCAATCGAATAAAAATGAAAATTGCAATTTTTTAAATGAGAAGAATGTTATCTTATTTTATATTTTTTATAATTTCTCTTATGGAAAAATGGAAAAGTAAATAAAACCTAAAACCAAGTGAAAAGTTTTTTTTTCTAGAAAATAAATCTGGAAAGATTTCGGTGACAACCCATTTTAATTTATTAAGTTCAAAATTTGTTTGTAAAAAAAAACTCCCCAGAGATGAAATCTTTCCCGCCAGCTTTATGGGGCATATGTGTGTTTATACTACTCGTATATACCTAATTTCCTTTGCTGGTTTGACATGCTGTGAAACAGGTTCAGGTTCCTTTCTACCAAATGCAGTAGAGTCTTTTTTTCTGTTTCATTGCTCTGTCAAATTATTTGAGGGCGCCGCCATGTCTGAGAAATTTTCGTGGGTCTCTCAAATGCAGCAGACACAACACACACAAAACTGCATGCAGACAACTTTTTTTTGTATCTTAACCTTTTTTTTTTTTTTTGGGTATCTTGAAAACAGCAGCTTAGTTGAACGCACACTTTGACTGCAGAAACGTAACCTTTTTTTTTTTTTTTTGTAAGGTTTTGGGTTCTTTTTTTTCTAAAATTTCTGGTAGTTTTTTTTCTGCCCCTGAGCTAACTGAGAAATGCAAATTTGGTAGAAACTGGCTGATGATGACTGGGTGGGTTGAAAAAACTGCACTAATTTGATTTTTTACCAAACCGACGACTGTCAGAGTCGCGTTGCCATGCAGTTTTGAAAAGGGTCTGAGACCAGGATGCGCCAGTGTCTTGGTCCTGCTCCTGCGCCTTGTGGGTTGCGGCAAATCGCACTGAAGTGGCAAAAAAAAAAAAGAACCATAAAGAAAACGTCATGTCAGCGCACATATTGCAGCAAAAAGGCAACCCCCAAAAAAAACACAATATTCTGCCATTTTTTGGTCATTTATCAAATTTCAAACGCAAAAAGACAGTTGGCAAAAAAAAAGAAAATGCGAATGAAAAAAAGCGGATCAAAAACGAATTTTTAAATCCAAATCTCAGCTCGGAGTATATCAAAACATGCTCTCAATTTTTGTGCTCTCGGACAGACGGACAGACGCGTTGTCAAACTGTCAATCAAAAACAAACATCATCTTGGGTATCATTTGGTGGGCTGCTTTTTTGATTTTGACTCTCAGTCTATGTGTATTTTCAGTGGTTCCCTGAGAACCGGTTCAAAAATTTGCATTTTTAATTTTGGCACGAAAGAAAGAAGAAACAAAGAACAAAAACCTCTCTGGCGACAAATGTGCCACAAATAGGCCGCCTTATGCAAATCCTTGCAATTTGTTGTTTGTTGTCTATAAGTTAAAATCAAGTTGATGCTAATTTGCAATTTGCCTACCAACCAATCTCTGCCCAAATGCATTTACAATTAAATGCCATAGTTTTGCCAAAATCACCTCAACATTCGATCGGCAGGGATCATCATCATCGTCAACCCTTTTTTTTTTTGATGGAAAATTGAATTTATAAACGATTTAGATAAATTTGCCATTTGAGAGGACAACAGAAAGGGGCCAAAAATTGCAACCCTAGGGACAGGGACAAGGACTGGAACAGGACATCTAACATATAACCCTTCAAGTTGTTGCTGTTAATTTTGATTTTAATGAAGCGCAAAATACAAAAATGAAAATTGTATCGATTACAAAATGCGGATCATAAAAATACGCAAAAAAAAAAAAATAAATTAGGGCAGTGAAATGAGCAAAATGTTAATGAGTAGGAAAAAAAAAGGATGCTCACTTTAGAAATCTTTGGTATCTTTAAGTAGGCAAAATTCTTTTGAGTACTTTGGTATGGAAAATATTGTAAATATAACATGAGCAAAAATAAGGACAAGTTTTTAAAGTTTTGAGAGTTAATTCTAAGAGTCTTTACATTAAATTAATTTTTTGAATTTGACAAAATTATTTCATTTTATTTCAAAACTGCAGATTTTTAATTATTTTTCTAATAATTTTAAAAAAAAAATTAATTCAAATCGATTCAAATTGAATCAATACAAAAATAAAAAAATTGCTCAGCTTTTGAAGTTTTGATTCAAAAGTTTTGATTGAAAAATTATTTCATTTTATTTCAAAACTGCAGATTTTTAATAATTTTTCTAGTATTAAAAAAAAAAAAAAATTAATTCAAATCGATTAAAATTGAATCAATACAAAAATAAAAAAATTGTTCAGCT
Source organism: Scaptodrosophila scaptomyzoidea (assembly GCA_035078625.1). NCBI lineage: Eukaryota > Metazoa > Arthropoda > Insecta > Diptera > Drosophilidae > Scaptodrosophila > Scaptodrosophila scaptomyzoidea. The sequence continues at coordinate 55,882 of JAWNPY010000045.1, forward strand.
TTTAAAGTTTTGATTCAAAAGCTCATTTGGTAAATGGATCAAAATGTTTTTGGAATTATGCTGATAAGTATTGCAAAATTATAAACTCTTTTAGTAATTCATTTGATAATAAAGAAGATAAAGAAACCTTCTGATAAAGCATTTAAAAATGTCGTCTTAGGACATCTGTCTATCCACTTAAGTCGTGTGTGATTAAATAACTGCATATCGTTTATTATTTGGAGTATTTGGCAATTTTATTATGTTTCCAAGAACTCTCATCATTTGCTCTATTTATGCCCAAATGCTCCTCTTTGCGCTCCTCCTACACACAAAAAGTATTCATTCAATTGCCATAGCCAGGAGAGAAAGAAATAAGGACAAAGGATGGGAAAAAACAGATTCATGCCAAAATGAGAAATGTATTTGATGAGGTGCCCATTCAAAGATCATTGCCAAAAGAAGTTGGCTCGTAAAATCATAAGATCGACAGCACGCATAAATTTCGCCAGCAACAAAGAGCGAGCAAAGAAAGTATCTCAAAAGGTGACAGGCTGATGCCCAAAGATCACTGGACCAGCTTGGTAATGAAAGGCACGCGGCAGGATCAGCATCTGGACAAATATTTACCGAAGCTTGGCTCGTAAATTGCCGATCTCAGACGAGTTCAAGCCGCCTACAAACATGAAGTGAAAGTAATGACCAAAGTCCGTCCGTCCACATTGTCTGCTTGGTGTCCAGCCAGGGATTTCAAATCGAAATCTGTGATCAAGATTCGGCGAGAGGTGAGAGGTGTTCTAAGATATTAGGCTACCGTTTTGCAGTTCCAACAGAGAGGCGGCTGCTGCTGCTGCTGCTGCTCTTGCTTGTTCCAGAATCCAGCTAAATAAAAACAAAAAACAACAAGGACAAGAATAACAGACACACACGAGACAAATCTGGGCTAAGACACCTTGCGACAAACGTTGTTAGTGTGAGGGATTTCTTTATTCTTTAGGTATTTCTTATTTTTTTTTTTTACTTTACATTTGGCAGCTGTTGATGCATTGTCCGCTAGAAAGGCAAAGCTGGTCATACAAAGGATATACAGGACATGTCAAAGGGCTTACCTGCACGGCAATTTTTCAGCATGAACCACTTAAGAGAAAGTCCATAAAAATCAAGCAAAGAGGGTGGCAAATACAAAGAGAGATAAAGAGAAAGAAAAGAGTAAATTTTGTGGACTCAGTGGCGACCTCTAGGACTCAATTTTATAGAAAGGAAAATAAGGTAGAACTTAGAACAGGCTTGAAAGAATGAAGCTTTGAAAAAAACTATAAAAAAAGGGATTATTTTAAAATTAGCTGGCTTAAAATTTGAAGAGATCGATAAAATTTAATCTTTTAGTATTCAATAAAGATTTTTCAATTTATACAAAATAAATTGGAATTCTTTTGATATAAATAAAATTATTTTATTTTAAAATTTAATTTTAAAAAGAAAGAAAATCATAGATTTTATTAGTGGGCAGTCAGGAAAAACAATTTTTTTATTAAATCTTCTATAGATAATACAACTAATTTTTAATTATGTCATTAGATATTACAGAAATTTTTAACTCTTCAAAATCTATAAGAAATAATACTTTGAGCTGAGAATTTATTGCAAATCAGGATAAAAACAAAGGATCATTTTTGAGGTACTAAAAATATTTGTAAATTTTAATCTTGACTTGACTTGGCTCTCCCACAAAAACACTCTTATAGGCTCTCTTCGGCTCTCGCTCTTTCTCTCCATCTGTTTGTCTGTCGCCCTCTCTCCTTCTCTCTCTTTTTGTTAGTGATTCGTTTTCGGTATTGCTCGTGTGGCTTCGTTAATTTTTGGTGGTTGTTGATGATCCTTTCGTTTCGAGGTTTGTCTAAACTCTGCGTTGGCAAGGCTCATCATTTCCGTTTCTCAACTCGTGGAGTGCAAACGTTTTGCGGAAAATCTTTGTTGTTGAACTTATTGAAAAATCTAAAAAAAATTATTATATTTTGTTTATATTTTTTTTTTTACAAGTGTGTGAGTGTGTGAAAATTAAATATTTCAAATTTGTGCCAAGTTTAAAGTGCGGTAAAAAGGGCCGCTTATAAAAAAATATAAAAAAAAACAAAAATCAATAGTAACAGGTAAGAATAAAATTTTCCATTTGTCTTTTGTATATTTATATAGATCATAGCATGTCCTAGATACAATCTAGATTGCCACACCTGGCAACACACACACAGACACACACACAGGCATTCTGGGCTCGCACCCATATCGATCGATCTATCTGAATGTCTTCCCTCCGTCACACACAATTTACCCGTCCGTCCGTCCGTCTGTCTGTTGCTCTAGCTCTAATTTTAATTTAGCCAAGGCAAAAAAAAAAGAAAGAAATACCCTAAGACCCACAAAGGGGTGGCATACAATTTGTTGCTGTTTTTTTTTGCTCTCTCTCTTTAAATTTCTTACCCTATAAGGCTAATCCTCGGGGCACGGCAAAATCTTAAAGAAAATATTTTTTTTGCTCGCCTTGCGGTCCGTTGCATTTCTTGTTTAATTTTCTATGTGTGTATGACGTTTATGGATTACGTGAAAAATCCATTTGTGTACTTTCATCTTCTGCGCCGGCGCGCCTCTTTTCACAATCTTTTGGTTCACAGTTTAGTTTGGTTCAGTTTGGTTTTGGTTCTCTATCTTCATCATCTTCATCATCATCATCATCATCTTAGGGTTCTTTGACTGATTCTGACTTTGTTTTGTGATACTGGGGCTCCTCAATTTTATGGTTTGTGGCCGCTGTGAGCGGCAAATAATGGCATATAAAAATCTGTTAAAATTAGCATAAATATGATTGCAAAAAAATTAAATAAGAGAAGAAAAGAAAAGAAATGAAAGGAAAACCAGAATAAATCTCAAAGGATCCTCGCCTAATAGGGGGAGAGCTGGAGAGGGGGGTGGAGGAGGGTTGAAGTTGATCAGTCTGTTGTGGTCCTGAAAAACGAGTTTATGGCAAACAAATTTGCAAATTTTTCATTGTTGTGTATTTTGGGCAGAACCAAAAGCAACTCCTTTTGGTCAGGAGCAAAAAAGCAGCTGCTTGAATAAAAAAATCTTTTATTTGATTATATTTCTTGTTTTTTTTCACGATGGCCTCTTTCACAGCTCAAACACACACACAGCAAATATATATATATATATATATCTATATATATCTGATTACCATGCCCACAATGACACAACATGCTTTAGATCGCCGCCTACATCGCCATTCGCTGTCGAATGCCAGCGAAGAGCATTCAAATTCGGCTGGCCGATTGGGTCGACGCACAGGCAGCCTCAGCAGCGAGGCCAACAAGGAGAACTTTGGCGTACACTTTATGAGCAGTCCCTTTGGCAACAGCAGCCTGATTGCCCTGCAGGACTTGAGCAATATGCCTGGCAAGAGTCCGCAGCGTCGCAGCTTTAGTGAGGGCAGTGGACCACGTCAGGCTACGCCTTTAATTGCCCCGCCCCGCTTTGCACGCCTGGGTGGTGGCGTTGGAGGGGGCGGGGGCGGCTTGGAGGACTCTCAGCTATCCTCTTCACGTATGGGTGACTCCACATTGGATCGTATGCTGGATGCTATTATTGAGTCGGCTCGCAAAGAGGTTAGCACAAATTCCGCCTTATCCTTGGGCCTTGATGTGGCCCCAGGCGCCGTTGGGGAGGAATGGAGTGAGAATAGCATACATGAAATGGAAGTTCGCACACCCACACATTTAAAACGTCAACGTGTCGTAGTCAGACGTAAAAAGTCCTTGCAAAAATCCCAAAAACCCAAGACAATTCAATCGATTAGCTTGGAACAGAAGCAACAGGAATTGGAACAAATTCCATCGACCAAACGATGCCTAAATTTCTCATCTAGTGTCACCTCCAGTGATCTGGACGATGAGGATCATTCAACCAGTGAACAGCAATTGAACAATCGTGGCTCGATGGCCAGCAATGAAAGCTCGAATCAATTGGCAATTATACAGGCGAATAATGGCAGCTTAGATTTGGCCACTTCCTATAATAAGGAGCAGCAACAATTCAATGTACATGGTGAGTGTGAGAAAAAAATTAAATTTTAATTAATACCCTAAAAATTCTAATTTAAAAGCGAAGAAAAAAACGTTCCGCCTTTGGTTTACGAATTTGTTTGATTTTAATTAATCCAATTTTAAAATAATTGCTTAGGATTTAAGAACGAAGTCAAAAAAAAAAAACAATAAGAATTGAGTATTTGACTTAGTTCGCCTGTACTCAGATTCGAAAAATTGAATCTGGAGTCCAAAAACCGTTTAGAAATCGGTTCGTCTATATTTATAAGAATGAAACTCAAATTCAGTTTTAGAACTTGTTCTTCTAAATTTAAGGTAACGAAAACCAAGTCTAAATGCGATGAAACCGTTTAGAATTTAGTTTTGGGACTAATTAACCTAAAATTGAATCTATAAACCAAAGAACTGTTTAATTGGTAGCGCAAAAACCTCTACAGATTCATTTCGTTTTCTTTTTTTTATAGATGTCTTTATAATATTTCCCCCTCTCTTCTTTATAGTCATTCGCTGTCGGGACTTGATGCGTTCTCAGGGCTCTCTGGGACCCATTAATGCCTACGTGAAGGTGACTCTCACTGGCTCCACTAATTACGGTGGTGGCTATCAACGCACTGCCGTACATCGTCACTCCAGTCGCCCGTATTTTGATCAATGTTTTAGCTTTGCTTGGCCCAAGACAAAAAACATGAATGCAAACACGAATACTGAACAATTTTATTTGCATTTGGCTGTGTGGCATCGGGATCGTCATTTAAAGTGAGTACGAGTAAGGTCGCTATCCTAATTTACCATATGTATATAATATTTTAATGGTTAAATGCTTTGAAACACCCAACTCCTATCCAACCATCCATCCATCATGTCATTCACCCCCAATTGAAAGGCAGCCAGCCAGAAGGCTTCTTATTAATTGTTACAGTTTATCCTGTAGCACATTTTGCCGCCGCTGCTGCTGACGTTTGTTTATAATGGAGGAAGTGCAGCAGTCGCAGCAGTAGCAGCAGCAGCTCCAAAGGGCGGGAAGGTTTTCTAGTATTTCGTGGTTGATTTCCAACGCCTGCGCATTTGAATTGGCCGCCAAAGTCAAAGCTTTTTCACTGTGCAAAAGCTTGGGCCAAAAAAAAATGCTTCCTTCTCCAAAAACGATGATGTCTCTGTGTAGTTCCAGTTTCCCAGTTGGAAGGAAGGCAAAAGAACATTTCAAGTTGGGCCACAAGAAATACAAAATTCTGGGTAAACTTTTCGGAATATGTAAGGGGGGCCTCCTAGTCATTCAGTCAGTCGGAGCAGTCAGGCTGGCCTCAAAATTCTCTTCTCAGTTTGAGTGCTTAGCTCGCCCAATTCAAATCGGCTGGCAACGCTGTGTAGGCGCAACGTGGCAGACCACGAAACGTGTGCGTGTCCGTGTCAAAAAAAAAAGAAAAAAAATACAAAAAATAATAAATAAATATATATACGAAACATACAAATTAAAAAAAAAAATATAATCAAAATTGTAAATTATTTTTTTTGTGCTAATTGTTTGTTGTGTGCGTGAAAGTGCGAAAACAAAAGGAAATTAAAGCAAAAAAAAATATAAAAAAAATAATCTATATATAAAAAGAGAACAATTTTTTTTTGGTTTGCAGAATTTTATCAAAACCGGGCGCACACCTAAAAGTATGCAATACAAAAATTATATAAGTTGTAAAACAAACAAAAAAAAAAAAATACTTGTATATTTTTGCCTTAGAATTTCTTGAGCATTTCCTGCAGGGTTCAGTTTCAGCTGTCAAAGCCGCGCACATGTCTGCTGTGTGTGTGTGTGTGTAACTGGTGCACACACAGCAGGAAATATATGACAGAATGTTGATGACCGTGTGCGTGTGTGTGTGTGTGTTTGTGTGTGTGTGTGCTTAGCCAAAGTGCTACTTTAGTATTTTTGCTGCTCACCCACAGCCTCGGCCAGTTAATTAGAATTCAAGGACATTGACAGGGCGCCCAGGGTCTTTTCAAGTGTTTTTCTTTTTTTTGTCTATTGTATATTTTATTTAATTTAATTTTCAATTGTTTTTAAGTATTATTACCCTGGCTCTTGTGATATATTATGCAATATATTATAATTGAATATGGTTGTTTTTGGCTAATTAAGTTGGCAACTAACTAAATAGACGTTTGGGAGAAACACACATTTTCAACTGAATTATTTATTGCCTACTTTTTGGGGCAGGCAAAAAAAAATATATCTATGTTAGGTAGAAAGTTGAATTGCGCGCAACATATTTATGTTTGTCTACACACACACACAGAGACTTGGAAATTTGTGAAACAGGTCACCATACACTGACAGGCACATACACTTTACTTGCCCACACTTTACTCCTTTGCCGCCCATAAAACTTGCGAGTTGAACGTTTAAATGGGCACTTTTCTTCTTCTACTACTTTTTTGTTTTTGTTGTTATTTATATTTGCCTGTGGAAAAATACTTGGCTGACTGGCTGGCAAATTGTACCGCAGGTTGTTACATTTTTAATGCTTTAACCACCCAACTAACCAACCAACCAGTCAGCCATCCAAGTGGGTGGTTACTTTTTGGAGTCGTAGTCGTCGTGCATCAGAGATGGTCCCAAGGCACACACAGACAATTGCGATTGCAATCAGCGTACACGAAAATCAATAAAACTGACCCAAATAATCTACAAAAAAAAAACAGAAACGCTTAGAAGGGTTTGGCCTAAGAGATAACAAAAAAAAAAAAAAATAAAATAATTGCTGACCCAAGCGCATATTTCCGGTAGTAGAACGGGAAGAAGAAGAGGCTTAGTTAGTCTGCCTAATTGATTTATGTCACGTACAAACAACAAAAGGTTTTTGGCATTTTGTGGCGTGATTTATAAATAGTTGCAACGTGACGCAAATAACCCTCAATTTTCTTTTCTTTTTTTTTTGCCATTTTGCAGACGCAGTGAATTTCTTGGCTGCATTTCGCTGCCATTGCGAATTTTATTGGAACAAAACTTGAACGGATCCTACAAGTTGCAATCGTCTCAGTTATGCCTACACAATTGCCATAAAGGACAGAGTCACAAGGATACACATCAACAACAACCCCGTCATCATCATCATCACCATCATCATCATCAACAACAACAACCACAAAAAACTGTGGCCGTGATCTCCGAAATGGCAACGGCTGCCCAGCAAAAGCCCGCCAACAATGATGATGTCATTAATATTGATACCCTAACCAACACAGTCATAGTCTCTGGTCTGGGTAATGGAGACAATGGAGATGCATCATCCCAGCAACAGCAGCAGCAACAGCAGCCGCCCATGGTTTTGAGCAAGAAAGCCTTGCATCAACGTGATGCCGATGAGAATTTGTTTCTACGCTTTCTTGAACTTGATCCGCCGGCTGATGGCAATGCCAATACCACTAGCACCACTGGCAGCACCACAAATACCACAACAACAGCAGCAGCAACAGCAGCAGGAGCAGCAGCAACAACCTCGGCGAATGCCAACAATGCCAATGCCAATCATGTGAATGGCTCTCTACAGAATAGCAGTGGACGGCGTTATTCCACCATTACGGGTAGACAAATCGGACGTACACCGTTTACCATTACCAAGCGATTGACCAGGACTGAGGAGCGCGGCTTTGGCTTCTCCATTGTGTGGACGCATCCGCCGCGAGTGGAGAAGGTTGAGGGTGGCTTATCGGCAGATCGTTGTGGTATTTTGCCCGGCGACTATGTCATCTTTGTGGACAAGCACAATGTGGTCACGATGCCCGAGGCTGATGTTCTGAACTTGATACGATCGCAGGGTTCGTCCTTGACGTTGGAGATTTTCAGAAGGTCAGGCGCGGGCGCCAGTACGGCCACCATCAGCAGCGGCACCCATCACCAGCAGTACCACCATCAGTTGTCCTCGACAAATGTGACACCCCTGACAGCAGTTCTGGCCGCCTCGGCAGCTACGACCAGCGCCATGACTGCCCTGGCCGGCGGCAGCACCACAGATGAGCAGCAAACAATTACGACAACAACAGCCACGGCAGGCCCAGCCCTGCTCCAGCGTACGGGCAGTTCGGCCACCCGCAACTTGGGCTATAATTCCTCAAGACCAGCCACTGCCTGTTCGGGCACCACTTCGTCCATTGAGGCGGCCAAGAGGCGGCTCCATCTGCCCCAGGTCACGTTCAGCAAGGAGGTAGGCCAGGGTGTCTTTGTGTGAGATTAAATGATTAAATTAGACTTAGTTTATAAATGGTTTTTTTTTTGTTTTTTTTCTTAAATTTAATTTAATTCAATTATTTATGTTCTGTCTTTGTGTGTGTGTGTTTATAAATAATATATATATATATATATTTTTTTTTTTAGCTAATTGTAAATATTTTCTGGAATTTAGTTGTTAAATTTTATGCATTTAATTTTATTGCTTGTATGCTGTATTTTTTTTTCTCTTTTTTTTTGTGTCTCATTTTTAACCTCAACGCTTGACAATAAATTATATTTTGTTTTTAAATTGAAACATCTTTTATTTTGCCCTCAACAATCGCTGAATATTTTTTGAATTTCATTTTAATTATTTGCTCATTTTTTTCAGTTCATTTTTATGTGAATAAATGCAAAATTAATTCACCTACGAGGAAATTTTAATTAAGCCAGGTTTTATAGGATTTTTCTATTTTTTTTTAAATTCAAAGAAAATCTATAATATTTTGAGCTTCATAATGAGTTTATTATCTGATAAAGTATCTACTTTAAAAATTCTATTTAGTATAATAAATTAAGGTGAATTACATTAAATTAAAGGTGATATTCATTAGGCTATCAACTTTATTGTTGTGTAATTATAATTATCTAAAAAACAAAAGCCTTAATTGAAGTCTTTATTTTTTTAATAATTGAGTTTAAATAATATTCAATTGGATAGAAGACAAAACTTTTGGATCATAATATTTGCAGCACCTTAAAATTTGAGTTACTTTGCCTTTAACACAATTTTGGAAACATTCAAAAAATATTCCTACCGATTTGATAGTTTGAAGTTTAATAATAGCTCAAAATATATTTAAATCTGGACATCATAAAGATCAAGTTTTAATATTTATATGATTTCTATGGCTAAGAGATTAATTCCAAAAAGTCTTCAAAAGTCATTAGTATTTTTAATTGCTTCAGAATTGGTTTCTATATCTATCATATTTATATATTATACCTTCTAATTGTTTTAGTCTATTGTGCCCATTACGGATAATCGAAGACGCTTCTTACTACAATTAATTAGCCGGGAACAGAACTTTACGGCCGCTTTACATTTTGGCATCCAGAGATTTGTTCAACCTTTGGTCGAACGCAAGGATCTAATATCGCCCAATGACCATCGCACTCTATTTCAGAACATTGATGAACTGCTGCGCATTGCTGAAGATATTTTAGAGCAATTGTGCAGCAACGATCAGGATCAGGAGCCGCATATGAACTTTGCATCGCGCGTTTATCTATCAAAGACAACGGCCATTTGTGCGGCCTATAAGAAATATTGTAATGGAATTAAACGAGCCGATTGTGTTTTGGTTAATAAATCCCGTCAGACGGGCTCCGAGTTTATTGCCTTTATCACAGAGCCGGCAGTGCCACGTAAGCGTCCGGATTTGACAATGTTTATACACCGGCCACTGCAGCATTTCCGGGAGATATTAAAGCTAATGCAATTATTGGCCAGCAATTGTCATGTGGACACGGAGGAGCACAAAAACTTTAGTACTGTGATTGGTGAGCTGCAGGCTGCCTACCGTGAAATAACCGTGAGTAGCGGCCTTATGGAGCCACTGGGCGAAGGACGACCTCTATTGACGCTGCAGGATCTGGAATCGCGTATGGTCTTTACCAAATGCAAGCCCTTTACGCTGGCCGTACAGGGACGTCAATGGATATTCGGCGGTGATCTTTCCCGGGTCGAGGGACGTTCCATTAAACCCTACTGGACGCTGCTATTTAGCGATATCATTGTCTTTGCCAAGGTGAGCAGAGATCGGGTATTGTTCATAACCGAAGAGCCCATTCCTATAGCTAATGTGGTCGATTCCTGTTTTCATATGCGCAAGAAAAGTATGTTTAATTATACATATTACTTTATTAATTGTCAACGATTAACTCCTTTGCTTTTTTGTTCAGCTACCGAATTCCGTTTGACAGTGGATCCCAATGGACGTTTAGCGGAAAGCCCTACCGGTTATTGTGCCCCGGATCTAACACGTACTCCGAAGCGTGGTGCACGCCGTAAGAGTCTAATTTTGCGAGCTCCTTCGTTGGAGCTCAAGGCTGTCTGGCAGAATCTTTTGCAGCGTCAAATGTGAGTTTAACTTGAGCATTTCAAGCATTATTTCTATATCCTTGTTATCCTCTTTTTCATAGTTTCCTGGTAAATGCAGCTTTGGGTTCGACGCCGCTGTCCAGTCCATTGGATTCACCCGATGTGCTCAATACTCTGGTGCCACTTAGCGATATTGGCATTGCCTCGGCCTCAATGGCTTCCATGAAGCTGCCCTCTTTGGACAGCATCAATTTAAAGCAGCAGAACAAACAACAGGTGCGTCTCTTTCGCAGCAAGCGCTTAGATAGCTCCGATTCCTATGAGAATCTGCAGCGTCTGGCCAGTGCCATGGTCCCACGTAGCTGTCAAACCCACAGCCATCATAATAGCGCCAGTGCCAGCACCCAAACTCTGCCATCGCGCACAGATTCCCCAGCACGCCAACAGAATCCGGTCGGCAGTGTTGGCTCGGTGCCCAATGGCGTGGGCGCGGGTGTGGGCAATGGCGTGGGCGACAGTGTCACCTCACTGCGCTCCATGCCTCAGGTACAGCGTCGTCCCCTGCTCGAGTCCCGTCCCTTGGCCGCAGCCCGCAGCTATAATACCACCAGCTCTTGCCTCAGTTTTAGTGGCAGTGGCAGTCTGCAGACTGCTCACACACAGACCCAAACCTCAGCCCATGGTTCCTGCAAATGTCTCACAGCCATACCAGAGGTGAGTCTGGAACCACAGGCAGTGATAGTTGCCCCCCATAAACCGCCCCCGCCTCCCCCACCGCGTAATGTACAGAAATTGCTCGAGTTCAGTCTCAGTTCAGTGGGTCGTTCCTTCATCGATGAGTCGTCGACGAATGTGGTTCAGCAGGTTTCGCTAACTACTCCGGAGACACCGACTCCGAATATTTCACCCAGCTCGCAGGCTTGCAACTCCGATGCCTTTTCCAATGACTTTGTGCCACTGGCTGGGGGCGCCTCCTCCTCAAATATTCCATTGGCTGAATTTGGTGGCTCCTGGGATTTGCTTGAGCTTGATTTGCATTTGCATGAGGTCAATTTGGATCCCTGCTATGACACCGATGTGGAAGAGTGCATTTTTCTGGGCGAGAAGGGCCATCGATCTAATAATCCCACGGGTGATAATAATGAGGGGGGTGATGATGATGATGATAGCGATGATGATGATAGTGTGGTAGTTGATGATCCATTTGGCATGTTGCCAACAAAACCAACACCGCCGGATTCTTTGGATCTGTGATTTGACTTTTGGCTACAGACGGAAACGGAAATGAACAATCTTTTTTAAAAACTACAACAACGATGAGCTTAGACAAGAACCCAACCACCCGCTCACCCCTTCCCTCCTACAAATGTTTTTAATAAATTATTGTCTCTCTCTCTCTCTGTCTCTCTTGAAATAAAGCTACCTCGTTGCAATATGCGCTCATATCTCTCTCAGCTCAGCTTTGTCTTTGGCTTTTCCTCTCTCTCTCAATTTTGTCTTACTCTTTGCTTTGCACAATTTTGCACCTCCGAGTCCATCTAGTAGTACACCAAAGAATAAATACAAACAAAAAAAACAAACAACAACGGTAATTAGCGTGTGATCTATCAAAAGGTTGCCTTAAAAAAAAGGAGACTGGAAACGAAACTACTTTAAAAAAAAAAATATAGACAACTAAACTAAAAACAGAAAAAACCATCCAAAGAGTTTCAAATCCAGACAACATCATAACAAAAAATAAAACAAAAGTGAGAGCTGAAATGGTTCAAAACAAAAAAAACCATTTCGAAAAAAAAAAAACAATTGGGTTTTGTGTGTGTTTTTTTAAAATCAATTTTACACAGCAATATATATACATATATATATATATGTAAAAGCATAACAACAATTTTATGAAATATTTAATTGAATAGTTTTTAGTAATTAAAATAATATAAACAAAGAAAAACATAGTCTAAGCATTGGAGACCTGAAACGAATGCATTCATTTTTTGCTCAGCAAATACGTAGTATCTACAGATATACATATATATTCATGAATAGCATTCATTTTTAACTAGTAAACGAATATAAACAATTTAAATACATAAATAAATAATAATTGCTGCATTCAGGGCATATAAAATTCTTGATTCTGTACAATCAAAAATCAAAATTAATACATTTTAAATTAAAAATCAAAAAAAATGATTAAAACATTTTCATTCGATTTTTATCATAATTAATATTGATTACATAGTCAGTCAGAGACCTAGCACAAGTTATATTTCCTATTTGGTCAATTCGTAATTAATTGTACTAAAAAAAAATGTATTCAATGCTGCAGACTCCTATGAATTATAAAAAAATATCACGGACCGTATTAACTATGAGTCTTATTTTTAAAAATCAAAATAATAGTTATTTGAAATTTTTCAAATAATACAAATTATTTCTGATCTTTGAAAATTTATTTCAAAAACTAAATTAAAATTTCATTATTTGATTAATATTTTCGGTCCCTGTGAAATCTCCATTCCCAACTAAAACCCGTAAAAAATCACAAATTAACTTTAACTTTTGCTAGGTCCTTGTAAAAATGCAGGCAATTGATCCATATTCATATAGATAAGGAAAAAGATACAGATTGTTAATAAAATGGTATTCTTAGCGGTATTTATATATAGTATTGATAAACTGAGTGTAAATATTTATCACAATATTTTGAATTGATCTGATGGAAAGAACATGAGTTTCTTGTCGTTTTTGTTTTGTTTTTTTTTTATTTTTTTTATCATTCCGAAATGTTGTACGAGTATTTAGCTTAAATAATATATATATATATAAAAATATACCTACTTACTTATACAAATATTTATTATATATATATTAGAGTATTTACCATACAATAGATAGTCAAAAATATATATTTAGTAAAAAGAAAACAAAGTCAATGAGGATTAAATCTTGGGATAAATCATCATTGGCATTTGTTTGCCACATCACAACACACACACACACACATAATCGTATTACCTACATATTTATTCCTATTCCATTGAAACATTTTTGCCAATTCGATAAAACGGAAGGATGGAAAGAAAAAGAGAAATGAAACATTAAAAATAAATTAAATGCTTCCATTTTGTAGCCAAGTGCTTCAACTCTTGTTGTTGTTAGTTAGTTATTGTTACCTACTATAATTGTATTATCAACGATCCCCAAAAATCTAAAACGATAAAGTATTTTAGTTCCACAATATTGTACCGAGTATTGTCTAAGTTAATTGTTAAAGTTAGCCAAGTTATTACATAGGTTTTTTGACGAGACATTGTTAGATTGTTTTTGCCATTTTAGTATTCAGTATACTCTCATGTACATAAAGAAAAAATTAAAAACTACCTAGTCAACTAACATTACATACATACAAACATACATCTATGTCTAATTGTAATTAACCTTTGCTCAGGCTCATTTTTAGTATGCAAACCTAAATATCCTTCCAAATCGAATGACTTTGCTACTGTAAAAAGTCAAGCATTATTATAGAACTTATAGAGAAATATACATCAAATAATAGTTTTTAGTTGGACGTTTCCCTTAAACTATATAAAAAAAAAACGCAATAAAAATGATATTATATTATGAAATAAGATAAAAGATATCAAAGTCAATTATTTGTGACACAGCACTTTGTTGCCTTTTAATTGTAGTTGTAACTGTAATTTAAGGCAAAGAAAATAAATCAAAAGAAAAAAAAGAAATCGAAATCGAAATAAAAGCAGTGAAAAATGTTGAGATTAAAAATTACCATTAATTTGCATTGAAACGTCCAGCTAAAAAAATATTAAACTTCATAATTTTTAAGTCTACAAAATTTAATGAAAATACTTGAAACCATCTATGTGTATATCCCCCCAAAAAAATTGAAAAAAAAACCAGCCAACACCAATTGTTAAAATAGTAAAAAAAAACACCTATAAACCTAGACCATAATTGTAGTTAGCTAACAAAATGTATGGCCAAAACGCATACGCCCTGTGAGCCCGGCAAATTCATTTTGTTATGTAGACGGTTGTAATTTATTTATATTTATTTTATTATGTATCAAAATGTAACTTGTGTTGTATTTTATACACACCCACACACATAGACACACACACACATAGACTCGCATATTGATGCGCTTGTGTATGTGAAATAGAATTTGTTTAAAAACATTTTTTGCCATTTTTGCATAACGAGAGAAAACGAATAATAATAATAATAAAAACAAAATGATTCTTTGACTAAAAACGCTTGTGATGTTATTTTTATTTCATTTCCAAAAGAAAAACCGGAACAAAAAAAATATAAAATAAAAGACTATATAAAAATAGATCCATAAAAACCAAATATACTGTACCATTTTGTACGTTGCCCAAAACAAAAAAAAAAAAATATATGTATATATAAATATCAACTGAATTGCTCTGGATTATCCAATGTTAATTGGTTGAAAAACAAAATAAATTAAAAATTGTGATGGACTCAATTTTAGTTTAAGTTTTGATGAGCCGCTTCTCTCTTAATTACTTCAATTGCTTAATTTGATTGTTGTAAATAAATCCCTTATTATTATTATTATTAAATATTATTATTATTCTTGTTAATGTAGTTGCTATTGTTGTTGTAATTAATTGTCAAGTAGCGAACCAAGCGTTTTTAATCAAAGATACTCGTTATTATTTCTGTTTCTGCTCAAAAATGCAATCAAAAAAATGTGCAAAAAAAAAAAACCATGCAAAATGCAAATTCAAATTTGAAAGCCAAAGCAAAGCAATGCAAAAAAATATGAGCCCATCACAAATTTTTAATTTAAGGCAACCTAGGCAATATTTCTGGTGATGGATATGGGTTTATTTTTTGTGAATTGTGTATTTGAATGGGGCCCCCAAGTTAGTTGATTGAATCCTTTTTTATAGCAACGAAGCAGCAGCAGCCACAGTGCCAGTCAAAATGCCCATTCCCAGGGCCAAATCGAACTGCTCATTGATGAGAAATGTCGCATCCTGAATAAAACCGGTACACCCAAATCGAGTGCCCTCCATTTGGCCAACTGGATGAAGGGGCAGCTGGACAAGCAACAGCAACAGGCTCGATTGGCGGCCATTGCTCGCTCTCGGGAGAATATCACAGCCGAGGATGAGCAGTTGATATTTAACAGTGATAGCGAACAGGACGAACGCATCACGTACTGGACGCGTCAGCAGCTGGAGAAGCGCACCAAAGAACTCAATTTGGCCAAGGAGAATGGTGGCCTATCGGCCAAGCCCAACTTTGGGGGCAAGCGTCTGAGCGGCGTCGAAGAGCTGAGCATGAGTGCCACTTCCGATATTTATTCGTTGGGCGATACCAGCCAAATAAGTCAATCTCATAGCACCACATCCGACAGTCAGGTGAGTTTTCCTAATCTTTGATTTTTAGGCCAGCTAGGAGCAGCTTTTTCCATTTCATTTGCTTATATATATTTTTGAATAGATCACAGTACGCTCGAGTCCCATTGTGCTTGATAAATTGGCCGTCTGCCGGCATTGTCATAAGAATTGCCAACAGAATGCTGGGGGTGGGGCCAGGCCAGGTATGATTGCGGCAGGTGGGGCAAGTTCTGTGCTCGTTTGCAACTCCCTAAAGGTGCAACACAGTCAGAGTTCGCCCAATCGTTGCTGCAAGCTGAATGGCACAGCTGCCACTACAGGCACAGGCAGTCGTCCTGGCAGTGTAACGAGCATGTCCTCGAGCACCATTACCGGGGAACAATTCAGTGAGCTTTCCTCCAAAGTAGTTGCTACCAGCAGTCGCCGTGAAACCGGCGATACTGAAAGTGATGTCGCCCAACTAATCACCGATGAACTATCCCAATCAGAGGCCACCGATGACAGTGTCGCCGCCATGCCCAATAGCAGCAGCAGTGCCGGGGATACCAGCACCAAACTACGAATTCTAGATCAGCCCCAGTCCATAACAACAACTCCCCTGGCCAATGGCCATTGTTCGCCGGGAAGTGAGAAACCACAGCCGCCGCCACGCAAGACTCGCATCTCGGCCCAGCTGATTAAGGAGCCCGTCCATGCCAATCAACAGGTTAAGGCCATTGTCACCATTACGGAAACGGCTCGCATAATGCGTAGCAGCGAGCGTCCCTCATCTGCCTCACCGCAAAACAAACGTGGTCAAATCAGGACTCCTTCGTCTCCTTCAGCAAAAAACACTGCCTGCCATTGTCGCTGTACGCCCGAGGATTTCAGTCATGCCAGCATAGCGGCCGATAAGATGGAGCAACAGACCTGTAAGATCATAGATTCACCCAAGCAGGTGGCCAGTCGACGTTGCGTCTGCAAGGAGTCCCAGGAGTCAGATGAGCAACTCTCGCTTATGCTGATTGGTTTGGCCCAATTCGCACCAGCGGCCAAGCTTTGTGGAGCCAGTTCGAGTAGCAGACTCCCAGCCATTACCCTAAACGATGGCAGCCAGACACCGCCCAATCCCAATGATGCCAACTTTGTGCCAACTATAGCCGTGGTCCCGCCCACGCCAGACGCCGTCCTCACCAAGACCAGCACACATGTGTGGGACAATAGTGGTGGCGATCAGAATCAGGTAACTGCCACGTTGGTTAAGCTGCCACATCAGGCCATAATTGAGAATATACCAGAGGATTCGTGCGATGAGTCGCCTTTGGAAGAGGAGCCACCTTATCGCCCCATGACAAATCCCTTGCGACGCTTTGGCACCATGTCCAGTTTAGAGAAATTACCCTCTGACGATCGCATGGATGAAACCGATGAATTGGACGATGATCTAGATGACTATGAGCCAAATGGCGGGGCTGGCAATGGCGATGCTGCTGATGATGATGACAACTGTGTTGATGACGACGATGATGATGATGATGATGAGGATGAGGAAGATGTGGCCGTAGCCCATAACATTGGCTCCTCTTCGGCCACATCAACATCGATTTTGGAACAGCATACGTTGCTAACGGCCAATGGTGATGTCCTGGCCATAGGCAGCGGGGCCTGGACGAATCGTGCTGGGGCCTATGTCACAGATAAAATGTCCTTTTTCGAGGAGTCTCGGGCATTCATCGATAAATATTTGGGTCGTTGGAATGCCAACGATCAGCAGCCAGCTGACTCGAGCAAGCAAACTAATTCAGAGTTGGATGAGCAGCTCGATGAATGCACTTCAGGGGCCACCAGTGGTGAGGAGGTTTGGGGCACTCCCACCAGTGGTGGCGATAATGATGATATGCAGCTGATTAATTCGGAAAATACTCACTCGGTAAATAGTTGACTTTTGATTCGACTTGATTAATTACAATAAATATTTTCTATTCTGTAGTCACCCACAAAATCAAGCACTTCACTTAACGATGACGATGATACGGAATTGATGATGGATGAATTGCTGATGGCACCACCGATGACAGCGAGTACCATACGAGGACTACTGCCACGGTATGTTTGAAATTTAGACTATAATACGATTTGTATTTGAATTTAGTTTAGGCTGGAAAAAATAAATGCAGGTCTTAAATCTTATTGTAGTTATAGCTTAAATACACAAAACTATATAAGTACCTACCTATATATATAATGATGTCATAGTATTTTGTATTTTTTTTTATTTTTGTATATACCTAAACCTACCTAATTATTTTTATTTGAATTTTCTTGTCTGTTTTGTTGTTTATTTATTTTCAAACTCTTGTAGATTTTACAGGTATTTCTTTGATTTGATTTTGAATATACTGGAACATAAATCTACTCTCTCTATATATGTCAACATATGCTTTAAACCATTACAACATTGTAAGCCCATATAGGCCCAAATTTTTTAACTATGCTACTGTCTACTCGTATGTAGTTTTAATTAGAATACACTCATTTTTGGTGGGCGGGAAATTTACAAAATACATTGGATTTTAGGTCTAGTTAGTTGGGTATACTTAACAAAATTGAAACTTACCTATAATTGATTAGAATTTTCATCATTTTGTAGAAAAAAAAAAACTGGTAAAATTTTATACATCATTTTTTACAATCATCACAAACACACGTTTCAATGCATACACATTTATCGCATATATATATCAAATCGAATCATCTTTGTAATGCTTAGACGTCGTCTTGAGCCCCTATTCGAGGAGGAGACCGAAAGTGATGAAGAGAAAACCCAGCAGGACAGCGATGATATCAAAAAGGTGGGTCGTATTTAGAACAAATCAAATCAAATCAAATTAAATCAATCAAAATTATACAATTTTATTAGTGGCCAATGCATGGCAATGCCACTCTTAAAAAATGTAAAAGAGTGGCAACACTCTTTTATGCGCTATATTATCATATTCTCTGTGTGTTTTGGTTCAATCAGTTTGATTGACTTGAATTTCTGTTTGTCTTCTTTTTTATATATTTTCATATATGCAAAAATCAATTAAAAAAAAAAACAAAAACAAAATAAAACCAACTGCAACCAACCACCAACCATGCAACAACAACAACCATACCAACCACCAAATCTCATGCGTCTCAATTTGTCAACAACAAAAACATGTGCAAAAATAATGCAAATTGCAAATATTAATAAATCTCACAAAATATCAACTCTCAATCATCATCATCATCATCTCAACATCAATTAACGAATTAATTAATAATACTTGATAATGAAATCATCAATCATCAATCATCATCATCATGAAAACTACTCTGCCTATTTTGTATGAATGTTTTAAATGTTTTCTAACGAATCACTTTGTTTATTTTTGGCAATCATTGTACAATTTTGTTCATTTTGCTCTGTAATTGTTTTTTTTTCGATAATACAATAAATATTTATGTATGTTTAGAAAGTTGTAGTAAAATTAGTGAAACTTTAGCCAAACTTGCAATATTGTGAAATCATAAACATCAAACGGAAAGACATTGACCGTGACAAGGACAAGGACAAGGACAAGGACGAGAACGGGGACAGAGACGACGACCCCCAAGAATTGGATCAGCCTGGCCAACCATAGCAACAATAACGAATTTAATTACACAACAAAATTCCTAATATTAACGGAAAAAGCAGCACAATCAATTAAATGACCAAAATCAAATTAATGTGTATAAAAAACCGAAATTAACTTGCACCACCAAAAAAAACGACCAATTAGCCAACCAACCAACCAATTAAAAACCAAAAAACTACCTCAAAAATTAATTAATTAAAATAAAAAAAACAAAAATGATCATCAAAGTGCAATTAGGCCGTTTTACCAAAACCAGAATTGATTAGTTGAATTCTATTCCCAACAATTGGTAGGGGGAAACAACGACAAATGGCCACTACCTAGAGGATTTGGCTGGAAGTTCAAGCGACGAGAATCCGGACCCGGAACAGGACAACCAACAGCAGCAGAAACAGGAGCTGGCGGAGGAACGCTTACAGCCCAATTTGGTGATGAATATAATGGGGCCCAGGCCCTTGATGAAGCCCATGCTGACTACCACAGTGCTGCCCACCACGGCCATAACAGCGGATTGTCCGGAGGTCATTGCACTGCCGGCCTCATCCTGCGAGTATCTCCTCGAACAGCGGCGGCCCAATACAATAAAGACAACAGCAACAGCAGATGCGAGTTTAATCAAATCGAGTCCGAAAACTATGCCAACAACCGAAACGAAAACGAAGACGATGATGACGGAGAGTCCAGCTCCTTCATTGATTACTACAACAATCAGCAGCGGGAGTGGCACTATCAGCAGCGCAGGCAAAGTCAACGTGCGACCACCGAAATTTGTACCACCGCCGCCACCTCCACGTCGTTTGCTGCTCACTCAAACAAATCTCAGCAGTCCTGCCAAAACGGTAAGTACACGAAATGAATAATAACTTAAGAGGATATTGGAGTAAAGAGAAAAGTCCTATTTTTATTATTTTAATAGGAAATATAGCTATTAGACTAATTGATTTTAAACTTATTAATACTTCATCTAAGTGAAAGGAAAAGTTCTAAAATCTTCAAGAATTCCTTTAATGGGTTCGGTATTAATGGATTATTGGATTAATAAGATAGGTAACATTTCTTGAATTTCAATAAAAAATTTGGGAATTTATATCTCCAAAGTTGCCATCAAAATTTATTTTTGAAAAATTAAAAATAACACGATTTTTTAAGTTCAATCTAACCACGAAGGTTTAGGACTAAAACGACAATCGTCTTTTGTTTTTTCGGATGCTCAGGAAGACTGGAATCATCCCAAGCATTATTAAAATATTGATAAGCAATTGGAAAATAATAAAACTGCCAAAATATTTGTAGGATTTTAATTATCGAGCTTAAAATTATTGTCTGCATTATTGTAATTTTAATATAAATAGAAAGAAAAAACTGTTATCATAATTTTAAAATGGTAATTCAATTTAAGTTTAATTTTAAAATTTTATTATTTTAAAATATGAAAAATATGAAAAACGGATTGGTCTAAAAGCTTCAAAAACCCACAATTAAAATATTGATGATTTAAATTTTGCAGCACCAACCTCAAAGAAAATCTGGCGCTATTGCTGACAGTGGCTCCTCGGTGGCTGCCGGCGTCGTCGTCAGCGATTTGCCCAAAATCGGTACAGAGTCAAGGACAATGCCTTTGACTACCAGTACCACAATCTGTGTGACCCCGGGGGCGGCAGCAACAGCTGTGGCATCAGTGGCGGGGCCCGTCCCAAAACGGCCATCGTCAACGATAATCGAGACCTGCCTGCTGGGATCCGCAGTGGCAAGGCCAATCTCAGCCACTTCATCAGCAACAGCCTCGAGGATAAGAAAACCGATACGGACGACCGTCAGCAGCAGCACCTCGACCAGCCAAGCTGCAGTGACGCGGCAGACGGCGGTGGCCACCACGGGAGGCGCTCCGGCCGCAAATATACGCTCGGGCGGTGCCCCAATGCCACGCGCTGGTTGCGGTTTAAGTCCAAGGCTGGAAATGCGACTGGCCCTCAACCACGACAT
Organism: Scaptodrosophila scaptomyzoidea; assembly: GCA_035078625.1. NCBI lineage: Eukaryota > Metazoa > Arthropoda > Insecta > Diptera > Drosophilidae > Scaptodrosophila > Scaptodrosophila scaptomyzoidea. The sequence continues at coordinate 77,283 of JAWNPY010000045.1, forward strand.
ACTCGGGGACGAGGACTTGATCTGTTACGAGCCTGGTCCCGATCTAACAACTATTCTGGGGTAAGTATTAAATATCTAATTGTAAGCTAAATTAAACTGGGATTTATGGCAATATGAATTCGATTTCAGGCACGACCTCTCCACATTTCATCGTCTGACGGGTCGAGATTTATTGAGTCGTTCAGCCACGAATCGAGTACAGCCAAAAGAGGCTGTCATATCGTACTCTCAACAACGCAACTCAAAGATGGACACACCAACGGTGAACCGTCGGCCACGACCAGCCACGGCCTCGGGACATTGTCGGGACACTACGCGCAGTCACAGCAGCAGCAGTCACGGCAGTCCGCGAGGCGGTGGTTCGGCATGCCGTGTCGTCGCCGATCCACAACGCCAGCAGCCAAATCCAAATACATGGAGCAGTTCTGCATCTGCGGCTCGAGCCGGCGGCGGGAGCGTAAGCGACGCAGGCAGCAGCATAAATTACAACAGCAGCAGCGGCGGGAGCAAATTAGGAGATCTGGAAATCTTAGCGAGACGAGAGAAGATATACTCCATGTCTCAATTGAAGAGTGGCTCTCAAGTCAGGGCGACATCCACGATAATGACGAGCACAACGACGACGACGACGAGGAGCATGATGACAACGATACAAGACTCTTCTTGGCCGAACCCATCAGCAGCAGTAGCCTCTCTGAAGAGGACGATGAGTACTACTTCGATGGACGCAGCAGTAGCAACAACAATGACTGAAATTGATAGTGAATTAAATCCTGAAAATCTATCAGCCAATCTCGATACCGAAGCGGGTAAATCGATACGATTGTGAGTATGATTTATATGAATTACACATTTAACATTTACCCAACTAATTTGAGTTCAAAATTTTGTAGAATCAATTTCATAAAACGCCGCAATTCTGAGATATCAGCCAGCAGCATCCCGTTTAACTCTGAAAATGCTCCACTCAATGCGCCCCGCTCGAGCTCAAGTCAGAGCAGTCTTTTGGTCCATAGCAGATCAGCAAATATGACGACAGTTAGTGCTGCAGATGAAATGGCTCAGATGTCGCCGCGCAAGGATAATGTAAGTTGAAGATTATGGAATAAAAGACTTTGATTATTTTAATTTTAGAAGAGAATCTTTATAGAACCATTGATTTGTGGGATATGAAATGTCTTTAATTTGATTTCTTTCTGTTTCAGGATAAACCATCGTTAAATCGACGTCTGTGGAAACAAATCACCAAACGTCGTCGCACGAATTCCGTTTCCCAAATTGTTGCCGGTTAATATAAATAAAATTCATTGATATTTTTATTTTTTTTTTTTTGATAGTCAGCACTGGCACACCACAAAAATACACACACACACACACATAGAATATACAATGCAGGCCAAATAATTGGAAACATTTCTCGCAATAGAAATTTTTAAACTCGTCAAGTTGTTAATATTAAAAAAAAAAAGAAAAAAAATTGTCTGGTTTGCAGTCGTTTTATATTGGCTGCTGTGTGATCTTTTCCAAAATAATAGTGAAATGTGTGATTTTTCAAGTAGATTTTAGTTTAGCTGATTGTGAAATTGAACAATTTTCGAGGCGCCTCAAATTATGCAATGGTAGCTTAATTATATATATATTTTTTTTTAATCATTTATTGTAGTGGTTTGGATGGTGTAAGGCGGGCAATTTTATAGATTTCATTAATCACAATCAAAATAGTCATTTGAATAACTAACTACTTATATGTATGTAAAATATATGGGTCTAAAGTTTTAGATTTTCGTATAATAATTGAATTTACTTGGTCCACTTTCAAGCGCCAATACACAAAAAGTATTGTAAAATATTTTAGCTTTTTCTCTAAATTAATTGGAGATAGCCTTTGATATTAATAAAATAAAATTAAGAACTGGTTTTAAAATTTAACCAACATTTAAATAAACAAACAAACAAACATTTTTTGATACTTATTCAACTTTGTAGCTAGTAAAAAAAATAAAATAAACTTTTTAACAACCTAAGAATGGTTCCATATAAGAAAGATTTGGGTGAGTCGACTATTTGCGTCCAAAAACAACAAAAATTAAAAAAAAAAAAAAAATGTCAACGATTTACTCCTGCCACTTGCAAGAGAGAAGAAAAAAGAATTGCTAAAAATATCTACAAGTTTTAGCTTTGAATTTAATATTTTTGATTTCTTTTCATTTGTTGTTCATTTTCCAAGACTATCTTAAGCCAGCCAAAAACCATTATACAACGAAATGGGAATGCAAAAAAAAATATTGTAATTTTTAAGACTCTCAAGAAAGGGGAATACACACACATACACACACACAAACAAACACACAAACCATCCAGCCAAATTAGTAAAACCAAAAGAATTAAAAAATCAAAAAAAAACCCAAAACAATAAAATTTAAAATTTAAATAAATAAAGAATTAAACATATAAAATATGTTTACACAATTTAATTATGATATTGTATTCTTTAGAATGTGCGTAGCAGGATTAATAATAAATTGAAATTAGCCAAGTGAAAAATTAGTGAAAAACAAAAGAAAACCAAGCATTTTGTAATTTCTTTTTATTTATTATTATTGTTTTTTTTTCAATTTAATTTAAATAAATTAAAGCAAACACAACAATGAAATTGCCTTAAAAATATTGTATAATAAATATTAAATTCTCGTCATTTGTAGCTAAAAAACATATTTACTTGTGTAAAATTGCAATTGTCTTGTAGTCAAATACAATGAAGTAAATTACAAAATTAAATTAATTCTCTAATAAATTTTTAATTTAACATAAACACACACACACACTTAATAAATATATTACTACAATTAATGTCTCTTGATATATACCATATTAATAATAATTGCATTTTGTAGTTTATTTCACATTGAAATTGTTGAAAGCAAATTGAAGCAAACAAATTATACGAATTAATAACAAACAAAACGGTCGGTCAAGTACATTTATCAGCTTTAATAGAAAATCTAATTATATATACACAAACAAAATAAATAAAAAATCAAATTTATATATATACATATATACAAACATTGTATTGTATACACAAAAAAAAAAATTAGTAGGTATACAATTATAAATTTAATTAATTAGGCATTTATCACTTGAAATTGCCATCATTTAAAGCACGTCAAAATATTTGGGATTAACTGAAAGAATATCAGATCAGAAGTACTCCAATTTTTAATTGAATTTTTCTCTCTAAAAAGGAAAAAAAAAAACAAAACAAAAAATTATAAAGATTGTAAACGACCATTGTATATAAAAAAAAATACAATTACAAATGGCAAATTTTAATCTTTTAATTATTTATTTTTCAACATAAATTTGTATAGTCCAAACATTTATTATAAACAAGAAAAATTTTCAATTACACTGACATTAACAACAAATGATGATAATGATGATGAATTGATGTAATATTTTTTTTTTTTTAACAAAATATTTTAATCCATAGATTGAACAAATTTAGTAAATGGATTTTCCTCTTGAAATTCAAATAAAAAAAAAACAAAAAAAATTGATTATTTGAGCCAACCAAAAAAAATAAAAATAATAAATCAAAGAAGAAAAATTCAAATAAAAGAAATCTTTTAAAAATTCAATTTATTATGAGTTGTGTGATTTAGAAATATTATTTATAGGTATTTTTTGGGGAAAATTGTCAACTTGCCAAGGTTTTAAAAAATATAATTAGAGTTTCTTGAAAGTTTTGATTAAGATAAATACTGAGAAAATTGCTGAGAAAATTGAATAAGTCTACAAGTATTTGCCAATTGGGCTCTGCCCCATTTTTCTTTAGTCCATTTATCAATTGCCATAATATAATAAATATAATTCAAATTGCAAGTTTTCCATGGACTGTGATCTCTGGATGATCATTGTTGTTGTGTCAGTGGGTTTCAATTAAAAACCGCACAGCAAATTAATTGTCATTGTGTGGCGAATCTGGTCGGTCATCCGTAGGCACTGCAGTGCACTGCCCGACCCAGACACTCTACACTCCCTTTCTGAATTCTCCATTCTCCATTTACTCTACACTCCATTTCTTTCTTTCTTTCTTTCATTCTTTCTTTCGGTCTGTCTGCTTGTCTGTCTTTCTCTCTGTGTGACTGAGAACGTTGATGGATTTGTTGGTGTTGGTTGTGTTGGGGTTAGGGGAGGTAAAGGTGTGTTGTGTAGTAAAATGAAAGAGCGCAAGCGACAATGCTACGGTGGCAGCGGCTCAGGCTCAGCTGAGTGGTAGCTGCGCTGGCAGAGACAGCAGCTGACTGCCGCTAACTCTGAGGGGCAGTTAAAAGCTTAGCAATCGTGCTCAGTCTTGAAACGAGTTTCGTGGTGAACGGTCGATGACGTAGAGCGCGACCGCCCCCCAGTCAAAAAAAAAAAGCCATTCGGTTCGTCTATGCAAAATTTGCCAACGTTTGTTGTTTTATTTTTTTTTTCAGTTTTCGGCCCCTTCGACCCCTTTTTTTTACCTTGTGTGATTGTGCATAGTTTTGTTTATTTATTTACTTTGATTTCGATAGCACTTTTAATTGAGCATACCGTGTGCGGTGCGGTGTGTGTGTGTGCGTCGTGTCTGTCTGTTCTTAAGCTCTCTTTCTGTTCTGTTCTGTTTTTTATTATTCTTCTTATTGTCAACCCATTTAGCTGGGGCCACGCGTGCGCGTGTGTTTGTGTGCGTGCTTGTCTGTTTTGTGCTTAACCCACAATTGCATTTATTGTAATTTCTTTTTTTATTGTTATACTTATTTTTTTTTTTTGTTAATTTCAAGTGCTTTCAACAGGGAAATCACAAATGAAAAAATAAACTGCACTCGAAATATTTTGAGAGTGTGTAAAATCGACAGGAAAAGGCACATAAAAAACGCGCGCGCCCATTAAAAAAAAAAAGAAAAAAATCTAATCAAAAGAATAAAGCCAAGAACGGAATCAAACAAACCCAAAAAATAAAAAAAAAACCCAATACATTGGCGGCCGCCATGGACCGAACCACTTGCTAATTGAGGTCGTGCGTTTGTTTTTATTATTATTATTGTTGTTGTTGCTGTTGCTGCTGCTGCTACACTGCTGCTGTTTTTATTGTTGGTAAGTAGCATTTTTGTAAGTTGGAGTTCTATTTCCGTTACTCGTATGTGTGTAAACTCACACACACACATGCATACCACAGTCCAATTGTAAGTGTGTGCAGCTGGGCAAACAGGCAGGCAGGCAAACGGTAAATAATAAATTCAATTTCAATTCGCCAGTCCATTTTATTGCACGACGACCACTTTGGCAGACAGTGGGTTAAAAATGGAACAACGAGCAAAAAAGAGACAGAGAAAGAAATACGGAAAAAAATTACAGTAACTTATTAGTACAAGTTGGGCGATAATCGCTCAAAATTTCCCAGTTCCTTCCCAGTTGAGAGTTATCCGATTTACAAGTGAAAGCATCACTGATTTGCCAAAAACTTAAGACTCGAAATTATTTAAATTTACTTTTGATAAACTGCCTAAAAATTGCAATTTTCCCACATTATTTTGATTATTGAAATTTCTACAATTAAATAAAAGGATTGAAAAAAAAACTTAAAACTTTCAATAAAAAATAAAAATATAATTTTACCTTATTATACAAAAATTTTAATATTTAACCAACTCCAAATCGCTGTAATTTTAGAATACTGTTTATTTGCAATTTAAGATATTTTTTTTTATATTTATAAAATTTATTTTAAGGATTTTGGATAAAAGATAAGTAAAGCTTAGAGTTCTTTAATCTTTGTCCCTGATAATCCAGTTAGTAACCATTAAAAAGCAAACTATTTATATGTCCTATCTATAAAGATTTATTCAACAAGATCAATAACTATCTGTATGTTTGTATCGATATGTGTTTTTTGTGTGTTATCTTTATTCAAGTATCTTCTTGTTGTTTGCTGTCTATGTTTTGATATTTCTATCAAAAACGATAAAAAGAAACCGCTAACGGAAACGAGTCACTTGCTCTCAAAATGATTTTTGGTTGATGATTTTTTTTCTTCTTTTTTTTTATGTTCATTGCTTAAGGTCGAAAAAAAACCACTTAACACCAAAAATTGCATATTAAGCAATTTAACGAGAATATTTCAACCAAAGAAACGGAATGGTCAACAACAAGTTTATTTTTGTTTTTTAGAAACGGCAAGTGCAAAATTTAGTTGCGAAAATTGATTAACATAAACAAGTTGCTTGGTTGGTTGCTGTTGTTGCAAAGATGCTGCTGCTGAAAATCGACTCCAACCAGTTGAAATCCATTCCCCAAATTTATGAAATTGTTGGGCAAAACTTTTAATTGAAATTCACATGAAATAAAAATGACAAACTTGCTTTTTTTTTGTTGTTGTTTGTTGTTTTGTTTTTAACACATTTCACTCAACAAACGCTTAGGCAAATGATGATAAACTGGTTTGTTGTCAGTTTATTGAATTTTATTCATTTGCATCGCAACACGCAAAAGAGCTTAAACAATAAACAATTTCAATAACAAAAAAAAAATACATAAGCTTGAGAAACAGGCTGAAAACCAAAACGACAAAATATAAAAAAAAAAGAAATATAAAAAATTCAAACAAGGGTTGGGAATGACAACAACGCAAATAAAATATTTAAAAAAAAAATCATCTGCCGCTTTGCTCAAGGTATTTGACCCAAAATATATTTAAACGTCGCCATTAACAATCATTTTTTAAGGCCTGCAGGGAAAGAAAGAAATGAATTGCTTGCTGCTCAATTCTCAACCCCCTTAAAATTCCTTGAGATTTGCACAAATGCGTCATTTGCCCAAAATCAAAAAAAAAAAAAACGTAGAAAAAATATAACTTAAATTAGCAGAGATCATAAAAATACAAAATTGCTTTGAATAAAATATTGTTTGCTTCAAATCTTTATTTATTTTTTTTTAGATAATTAAAAGCCAAGTGTTTTTTAAATTCCAATATTCTCCAATTCTCCCAAAAAAATAAACTTATTTATCGTGTCAAAAGAAGTTTAGGTTTAAGAAAATGGCATTATAATCTATTTTTATTTAAATAAATCAATAATTTTCCTTTTTAATTTAGTAAGACAAACGGGGAAAAATATCGAGTTTTAATGGTAGAAATTGCAAAAAAACAGAAATAAGGTTTGAAAATTAGTAGCCAGGGGTTTTTGAATTAAAATTCAATATTCTCTAAAATAGGAAAAAACTTTGAAAATTAGTAGCCAAGAGTTTTTTTTTTACATTTTTTATTGAATTAAATTTCAATTTTTCGCAATTCCCCAAGTTATTCATTAAGAAAAAAATCTGTTTTTAGTTGTAGAATTTCATTAGTAGAAATTATGAAAATAATTAAAAAAAATAAATGTTCAAGAACTTTGGCAGCCATTATTTGTTGTTGTAAGTAAAACCATTTAATTAATTACCAGTTTCTATAATGATTCCTAATTAAACTTGAAGACCTTTGAATATGTACAATAAATCCAAGCTAACGAATCTTACAATTAGTCTGTTGAATTTATTTATATTTTCATTTTAATTGTTAGAAGAATCCTTTTTGTTTGTTTAAATATTTTTGTTATTTTTCTATTATTCTATTCAAGTCTCTCTGGCATAATTATTTTGAAGGGGGTACTTGAACTTTTGCTTCTTCTTCTTCTTGCTGTCGCTGTCTCCCTCTCTTTCTATCTAAGCAAGCAAAATGAGGCGTAAAGTGGCTGCCGTTCCAAGTCACCGCAAATGGTGGTGTTGGTGTTGTTGCCTCTGCTTCTTCTTCTTCTTTATATTCTTTTACTACTCTTCTTCTTCTTGTTGTTCGTTGCGTTTCGCTATGACGGTGGGCAATGTCAGTCACTCAGTCAGTCAGTCAGTCGCTGTCAGTTGTGTTTGCCTTCTGCATTGTCTTCTTTTCTACATAGAACAACTATCATACATAATAATTAGAATCTTCATGTGTGTGTGTGTGTGTTTGTGTGTAGAGTTCGCTGACTGAGAAAAGAAAAATTCAAGCAAATGGGGGAAAAATGGCTGCTCATAATCACATGCCAGCCAGCCAGGCAGCCAGTCGCTCCCATTGCTTCCGTTCACCCAGCATATCTTTTGGTTCTATCTAAGTCTTAGTCTCTTAACTCTTTAGTCATTAACTGTGGCCGAGAGACCGTTTTAAGCAATTACAAAAAAGAATATTTTTTTTTTATACAATATTATTTTTTTTTTTGCAGATTGGCCATTGATTAGGATTTTGTTGTGCTATTAATCATGGAAACTGGCCAAAAGCCGGTAAATTGAATTCCATTTTTGGCCTAAAGGTTTACAAATTAACGTGTTTTTAATTGGCCAACATAAAGAAAAAAACACTGATAGAAAAAGCAAATTGACAACAATGACCAATTGTCAATTGGGGAGTCTCAGTCTCTCAAGCCAACAAGTCATTGAACTCCCCACAGAGTGAAGAATTGCCAGCTTAATTATGTTAAATGCTAAGGCAAACAATCAATACAACAAATTCCAATTCCACCTTGTTCCTTGTTTGGTCATTGCAGTTGTCTCTTCTCATTCTTCTTCTTCATCTTGTGCTTCTACTCTCATTACAAAACAATTAGGAAAAAATGAAGCTGAAGTTCTTCTTCTTTTTCTTCTTCTAGTTGGTTGCATTGCTATTTTAACTGACCTTGACAAGGGCATCTCTATCCATCCAACTATGTATGACCATAAACGTGTTTCAACACACACACACACAATCAAACCGGTATATATATATATATACAAATACATATATATATGTATATATATGAGATGCGCCGCTGCTGATATTTTAGACTTTGGCGAGTGAGAGAGACGCTTGAAAGATTTTTCAACCGGGCACGTGGCCAAACCACAAAAAAAAAAAAAAAACATACAAATAACGCTTTCATTACCTCAAAAGACCAAAAAAAATAGTAATAATAATAAAAACCAACTTAAAGTCAAATTCATTTTCATTTCCATTTTCATTTCAATTCATTCAATTTGTACATACAATTGTGCAGTGTGTGTGTGCTTTGAAAAGTGAATGAGTTTAAGAGTAGAAAAGCGTGAAAATTTAGCCATTTGAAACCAACCACTATAAACACTCTACATGTGTGTGTGTGTGTGTGTGGGATTAGCCATTAACATCTTGGGTCAACGGCGTCAAAAAAAAAAAAATAATAATAAAAAAAAAATGATTCATTATTTATTTTGACAAGTGCATTAAAATTATTAAGATTTTTGAATTGACCTTTGTGCAGCACGATCTTAATTAATATTTCATGAACCAGGAAGTTTGCTAAAATAAAATTTAAGCTAATTTCCTTAGAGGATTCCATTAGAAAGTCTTTCAAAATTCGTAGAAATGAAATTTGATAATGGAGGATAAGTTTGTTCCTTTGTAAATAATTTAATTGCATCACAAAAAGGCTGAGTAATTCCTTTTAAAACGACTTTATTAGGACCCTTTCGAATACAAAAATAAAAAGAATATTCTTTTCTAGTATTATTTAAAATGCTAAAAATATTTGGTTATATCTAAATTTATTTTATTTCTAAAGGTGTTTCTTTAAATCAATTTATAGTTATACATATTTTAAATATTACGCGCAATTTATTAAGAAAAAAAATAGTTAAAATAAATGTCTATGATTTTAGTAATTTTTTTTTTATTTTATGATTTTGTATTCAATTTAAAGAGAGTAAAAGAAAATAATGTTTTTTATGGTTTTTTGTAGTTTTTTAATCGATTTTTAAAATTGGGCACTTTTTCCTCACATTTTTAAATAATGTTTCAAAATTTTTAGATCAATATTTTTTTTATCCAACCAAATAATAACAGTAAAGTTATTTAAAGAGCAATTCAAATAAATATATCTATTTTTTTTTGCCATCATTTAAAAATGATCAATCAAAAATTGTGAACTCATTTATATGATTTTTTTTTTTTTTGATGCGTTCAGATTGAAGGAGGAATAAATAAATGAGTACTTAAGTATTTCATTTTTTTGTTGGTGATTTACCATATTTACCAGCGACTCCCTCCACGTCTTCTGCTTCTTCTTCTTGTTCGTTTAGCTCCCAAAGCTCACAGCCCTGACTTGAGTGCGCCGTCAGCCGTGGCGCCTAAACAATTTTTTTTTTTTTTTTGTGGTTTGTTGGTTGCATAAGGTTTGCTTGGCTTTGTTTTGCCCATTTGATTTTGTATAAACTTATTGTATATATATGTATTATTACTTAATTGCTTTGAACCTGAAAAATACAAAAAAAAAACACACACACACACAATAAAAGGTAAACAAATTTATTGTTGTTGTTGTTGTTGCTGTTGTTTTTTTGGGGCCAAAAACCTCTGAAATAGGGGCGACAAAAAGATTAACATAAATTTTTGTAAATTCTAAAGCAAAACACGCGCTGACAAAGACAAAATAAAAATTGCTTCATTGTCAAAATTTATTCGAAGGTTTGACATTGAAATAAAATGGGGGAAAAGCAACCAGAGAAATGAAGTCAAGAAAAAAAAAAAGCTGAAATTTGAGTTGGGCCAAATGGGTCAAAAATTGCTGCTGCTGCTGCTGCTGCTGCTCTAAGCCAAGTTGAAATTATTGGGCAAGGCAGGGATGATTGAATTAAAAACAAAGATTACAACGACGACGTGTGTGAAATATTTTAAAATTCACCTCATTTTTTTTTTTGGCTATTTTGGGGTGGAGTTGTATAATCTACACACACACACACACACACAATTATACGTGATTTGGCTAAGCTATGAGATTTTTCGCACAAATATTTCTTTTTTTTTATATAAGCCAAATGGCGACTGCAAATTTCAAATTCCATTAGCCAACACCAACAAACCAAACCAAACCGAACCGAACCAACCAAGCAGCTAAGCAAAACCAATAATAATGATACTGATACCAACAACAACAACAACATCAAATGTGTTGGTTGCAAGTGCTTCCTGCTTGGAAAGCTAACGGCTGTGGCATGCAACACGCACTGAACCTGAGTCTGCATACATGCAGCAAACAGCCAACCAACCTGGCGCTAACCCGTTTGGCCACTTGCCGCCTGGCTGGGCCACTTTTTTTTTTTTTTGGCCATTTGGCTGGTTAGTTTTTTGTTTATTTATTTTTGGGGCCAACAGAAAGTAAAACTCTACATACTTTTGAATTTATTTGCATACTCCTTTATTTTTCAAATTAAAATCAATTAAAAAAAAAAAAAGAAGTAGCCAAAGTCGATTGTTCTGATAAACCTAAGGTGATAATTAAATGAGCAAGTAAACCTTTTTTATATATACTTCAAAAGAAGGGTAACTTTATTTTGTTTTTTACATATTTACTTAAAAATTCAAAAGAATAAATTGAGAAAGAGTATTAAAAACTAGTTAAAAATAAAAAACAATAAGAAAAAAATAATTTTGAGTTTAAAAAAATGTATTAAAATCAAGAAAATATTAAATATTAAAAAAACCACGTTAAGGAAAGTGTTGAAAACTATTTGAAGAAACAATAAATATAAAGAAAAAATGTTTTAAATTAATTTTGAAAAAAGAACATTAGGAAAATATGTTAAAAAATTATAGTTTAAAAATAAACAAGGAAAACATTAAAAGGAAAATATTAAAAACTAATCAAAATAACAAAAATTAAGGGAAAATTTAAATGTATTGATTATTTCAAAAGAAAAACTTAAAAACTAAGTATAGAAAAAAGTCCTACAATAAATAAAGCAAGTCAAAAGTTTGGTTTCATATCTGTTTTTAGTTATTTCTTTGATCATACATTTAAAAATCATTAAAAGTTAGGAAACAATTTTAAAAATATAATTTAATAATAAATATAAAAAAAATTAAAAGAAAAATGTTAGGAAATAAAAAAAACAAAAATTAAAGGAAAATTCAAATATATTTATAATTTCAAAAAAAAAATACTAAAATCCAATAAGCTTAAATAAAGGAAGTCAAAAGTTTAGTTTCATATCTCTTTTTTATTTATTTTTTTGATCACAACTTTAAAAATAATTGAAAGTTAGAAAGCAATTTTAAAAATATAATTTAAAAATAAATATATGTTACGAAATAATAAAAATAACAAAAATTAAAGGTAAATTCAAATATATTTGTAATTTCAAAAGAAAAAAAAACTAAAATCCAATTATAAAAAAAGCTTAAATAAAGGAAGTCAAAAGTTTAGTTTCATATTTTTTTATGCTATTTTTATTCAGCAGGAAAATAAGAGTATTTAATATTTTATAGATTTAGTTCCAGTAACTCTAATTGAAAATAAATAAATTAATTTTTATGTTTAATAGTTTAATCAATTTTTAAACTGCTTTAAAAAATACCAAGTTATTTCTTAGTTTATTTTTCTTAGTGTTATTTTTGTTTTTTTTTGGGTTGCAGTTTCCCCCACACACACACACACGGACAGCTGTTTGGTTGGTGGACTGGTTTGGTCTGGGGTCTGGTCAGATCTTGCCTGGCTTGGCTTGGCCTGGCCTGGGCTACAGGTGACATACTTTTTATGTCTTTTTTGTTGTTGTTGTTTTTGCTGTTGTCCTAAAATGTGCGCGCTGTTAATTTTACTTTTTTGCCAACCCGTTTGGCAGTTTAACTGCATTCGCTTACTGCCACTTCTACTACTTCTACTACTTTCTCTGCCCTGAGTCCAAAATGGGAATGGGGATGGGGACTGGAAGTTGTTGTCATCTGTTTTTGCTGTCAGGTTTTTCTAGTTAGCATTTAGCACTTTCGGTTGGTAGAGTCAATTTCAATTTCAAGGTCAATTTTCTTCGTTTCCCACAGGCCTTTGACTCGGATAAATGTTGTATGTTAAAATTTATCGTATATGCCAAATGACAAAACATCAGCAGCTTGTGATTCTGATTCCGATTCAGATTCAGTCAATGACATTATACAATGCTTATTTTTTATTCATTCAAGCATCGAACCGTCCATTTACCTCAACTTGACAATACCTAAACTAAACTCTGAAGCGAGGCGATGCGATGTGATGTGATGTGATCATACAACATATATCCGCTTTCAGGCGAAACAACAATGCAACTTGAAACCAAAGACCGAAAGAGTCCAAGATTTAAAATAGAAACACAAATATATCTGTCATATAAAGTAGCAGGTGAGGTGAGCGTGGCAAACAAACTGGTAATCGATACAACAGGGTCAAATTAGATACATAAATGACAATCAGGTCGACTGGAGATACTCACAGATGCAGCCACCCAAATGTACAGTCAGCCATTCTAATCAACTGACCATGAAAAGAAAATATATCTAGATATATGCGAGGGTGTTCAATTATTAATCAAACTCTTGATATTTATGTAAAATGCAACCATTTTAATTATACCCTTTGTTTTCTTTATAAGGCATATGGAATATTTCAACTTAATTATTTTAAATCTAGAAATAATATTTCTCATAAAAAGAAACTAAAATGATTGCCAGTTTACAAGAAATTTTGAAAGGCTTAAATCAATTTTATTGTTCCTGAATTCCAGAATATAGAATTTCCAATCGATTATAAACGGAAACTCTTAAATATACTAGCCCAAGTTATTTTTTAGGGAGACGATTTTCAAATGGACTGTTTTTTCATTTAAGTTAAAGTATAATTCAGATGAAATCAGTTTGGGCTAGTTTTTTTATTGTATTTTTGATAGTTTTCCTGAGATTTATTTATAAATAAATTAAAGAATGGCTGAGAATTAGGGAAATATTTTTTTTCTAATTTTTTTGGAAATATTTTCTGCTGCATTTTTAAAAGATTTAAAAACCAAAAGAGCCAAAAATTCTTGATGTTAGAATTATTATTATTTTTTCAATATTTTAAAATTAATTCACAGAAATCTTGAATAGAATAAGAATGACAAGATAAAATTCAAAAACTTAATAAAATTATGAATTGGAGAGGAAATAAAAATAAACTTGATTTTCGTTTCTTTAATTTTCGGATTAATTTTCTATACAAAAATCCAATTGAATTTTGGGCATAACAAATTCCAATCAACATTCATTGAATAATTCAGGTGATTTGCGTGGTTTTATGAGGCTAATCAATTTTATTTTGTTTCTGGGAGGGGAGGCCACCCATTGAGTCATTTGGCCAATGCAATTTTCATTGATAAACTTGGCTGGATAGCCCAACCCACAAAGAAATATTGTACATATATACATATGCAATTTGTGGTGGCTTTTGTGGTGTTTTGGCTACTGGTGGTTTTAGCTGATTTTAGGTTGATTTGCACTTACCTCAAGGTAAGCCACATTTACCGTTCTATTGGGGTTCAATGCACCAAATCGAATGCAACAATTGATTGTGTATAGTATATTGTATGTTATACTTGGGCGTGTTGGACTGACATGCCTCTAACTACACAGATAGATAAATTCAAGCCCAGATTCCAACTGCAAGTATATCTAAAATAAAATGTATTTTGTATCTTGACATGGGCGTCCATTTGTTGTTGCAATTGTGATTGTTTTTCTGATTGTGATTTGTGATTGCTGCCGGCAACCGGTTAGATAATTAAAACGACGCACAAAGCAACTCGGCTCATCTGCGTGGCAGCAGCAGCAGCAGCAGAAGCAGCAGTGTGGGATGGGCATTGTTTGCATTGCACTTGCCACCGCTCCACGTTCTTCAATTGCAGTGCAATCGTCGACAATTTCCTGTCATTAATTTGTTATGTGTTTTTTTCTCTCCCTTTCTCTCTCTCTAACACTGAGTCTATCTATTTCTGTTTAGTACATGTCAAGGTTGTTGCAACTGACAAGCCCAAAAGCTCAGCTTCATCATCATCATCATCATCACAATCACTGTCAGTTTGAATTTATATCTTAAAGATACATTGCAATACAATTTAAGAAGCGCAAAGATGATGGCGTCCACACTGCGTAATTGTAACAGGTTTCCAATAATGCAATTAATTATATATTTAGACGAGAGTGGATTTAAAAGTTTGCAAAAAACAATTCCGATTTTTATACTCATTTTTGCTTTTTTATTAAACAAAAAATATTTTTAAAATAATAATTATAATTAAATGCGTTAAATAAAATTAAAACTAAATTTTTCAAATAATTTTAAACTTGGAAGGATTTGGATATGATTGTAAAAAAAAACTTGTAAATTTGAATAATATACACAACTTTGATAAATTTTAGGCCCCTAGGAGTTTTTTTAGATGTTATCTGATTTAGATATTTAAAAAAAAGGCCATCCTAAATATTTTATTTAAACTGGTTTAATTTTTATATTAACTCTATAAGATATAAAATATTATAGCAGATTCTTGAACTTTTTTCAATTAGCAATAATTGTATAAAATTTTTTGTTATTTGTACTCTGTTAAATTAATAATATTCGGCAAAAAATTAATAATTTTTCAAATACTTTGGGTAATTTGAAATCAGAAAAATAAGCAAGGAATTAAATAGAGATTATTTTTGGTTGGAATTTAAAGGTTCAAGTTAAAAATAATTATTTTTGTAAGTTGCAATTCAGGTGAATCTATAAAATTGTCAATACAGGAATTTATTTTTTATGTATAATTTTTTATCTCTTTTAATTAATATTTAATCTTGTTGTTGTTGTTGTTGATTTCTTAGAAATACCCTCGCAAGTGAGTGAGTGAGTGAGTGCTCGCTGTGCGTTAAACGTCTTTCAAATGAAATGCAATCCAGTTATTATTATTATCTTCAGCCAGTCAGCCAGTCAGCCAGCCAAATAAGCAAGAAAGGCAACTGCAATCAGCTGCAATTGCAATTACAAGCAAACTCCAAGCAACATTTCATTTCTTTTCACTTTCTTCAAGGCAACTCTGAACACAAAAAAAAACAAAAAAAAAATCAAAAGAAACTCTCAGCAGGCCCACCAAAAATGATCGACTGGAAGTGAGAGTAAAGTTTAACGAAGGAGGGGAAGAAGTGGAGGAGAAGAAGGGAAGTTGATCAACCAACATTTACTTTTTTTTATACATATATATATATATGTATATATATGATTGCAATGTGAAAAATGTGCTCATGTGCAGCTTCAAATGATTTTTATAAACGAAACGATTGAGCGCCCGAAAACGATTTGAATCGGAAACAAAACTAGTTGCATTTGGATTTTTCGATACAAATAGTTTTTGAAAATTGATGTGGTTGTGCGACGGACGACCACCTGTGACAGGTTGGGGGCCATTTGGGTGGCAGTCATAATACACATGAACATGAATAGACATGCAACTTTCAGCTGAGTTGATCGGTTAACTTGAATTGCCTGTGTGCCTGCCTGCCTGTTTGTTTACCCGCTGTGCATGAAACAGTCACTTGCAATAAAAAAAATCAAAAATCAAAAATAAAATAAAAAAAATGCCTACCTGAAAAACAAAAATGATTTCATGCACTGCAGTGTCTCAATATGTTTCTGATTAAGTTTCTGGGCAGATGATGATGATGATGATTGCGAGTAACTTGTTGAATCAACCCAAAAATTAATGAAAAATTAGGCTAAATGAATTAATTTCTATTTCTTCTTATTCATTCAGCTTTTTTTTAATTTGCCTTTCCAATTTTGATTACCTGGAAAATCAGTAGTCAATCATAAATAAAAAAAAAGAAAAAATTCTACCTTTATTACTCAGTGAGTTTTAACAATGGATTGTTAGAGAAAACTTACAACTTGAGAACTTATTAAGGGTTTGATTTATATAGAAAATTTATTCCTTCACAATTATAGAGAGAAAGACTGGAGAACTTTATTATGAATTAATTTGTGATTTTTCAAATAATCCAAGTGATTGGATATTTCTATATTTATTTGGAATATTGCTTTGAAAATATTTTTGCTCTCTTTCTTAAGCTTTTATTGTTCATAGTTTAAATGATTGTTCAGATTGAACTCAAACTTTGTTTAAAAATTAATTTAAAATTGGTTTCTTAAAATATAAATGGAATTTGAATCACATCGAATAAATAATCCATGAAATGTTGTTTTTTTTTTTAGTTTCTACATTCTAAATTTAAAATCCTGAAATATAATTAACTTTAATTTTCTTTCTTTATCAAGTTTTTTGTTATTTTATTATTAACCTGAAAATGGTCTTAATAAAATTTCTTTTCTTTCTTTTTAATTTTGTAGATTCAACTCGTTTTGCTTTGTTATATTTTTTATTTTGTTAAGAATCTTTCTAGAAGAATTGCCATTTGTTTAAACCTTTTCTTTCCCACTTAAGAATAGAATGAACGGAACATCTGGCTTGATTTCCAGAATGACTTGCCAAGCAAATGATTGGCTCTCTCTCTTTCTCTCCCTGCCCCTCCGCCCAGCCCTTGGGCGTTGCAGTTGCAGTTGACCCAATTCTGTATAATTTTTTTTTGCGGCCTCAGAGAGTCATTAAGGCTGACGACGGCTTGCAACTTGTGGAGGCTTCTTCTAGGTTGCAAGCCAAAGTTGTTGTTGCTTTTTTGTTGTTGCCGCCTCCGTTGGCATTGATTGAAGTCTAATTAAACTAAAAGACATGGCTGTCTTTCTGTCTGTCTATCTGTGTGTGTGGCATGCAAAAAAGGGCCATGCTAACGGGTATTTTTATTTCTTTGCCTTTTTTTTTTGTGGTATGTAGAGCAGCAACCTAGAAAAGTGCGATTGCCACTGCAACAACAGACACAGCTCCCAACTCTCAGCTCAGCTCGGCTCAGTCACGCCCCATTTGTTAAGGCGTGTCACAATATTTATAGGAAAACAAAAAAAAACATTGAGAAAGGCAAAAAACAAAAAACAAAAAATTAAAATTATTCTGGAGATCTTTCTCTTTTTTCCAAGAGAAAGAGAGAAAGAGCAAATGAGAGAACATCAAACAAAATGATCATAACTATCATCATTACTTTGATCATATGGTTTTATTGTCGAATTTGCCAACATGAAACTTGTTTTTGTTTCTGTTTGGAATGAGTTTGTGCCACTTTTTTTTTTTTCTTTTTCTGCAAGTTGCGCATAAGAAAAAAAAAGAGAATTTCTGAAAATAAAAAACGGGGTCACAAGTACCAAAAAAAAAATTAAAAAAAAAAAAAGCAGTCACAGCCGCCAAAAAGTCCCCAGACCAAGTGAAATGAATGGAGCAAAAAAAAAATAGTTGATTTATTTAAAGGATTATAAAAGAAACTCTTGAAAATTCTTTAAATTTTTCTAGTATTTTAAGCTTTGTGTAAATAAGATAAATATTTCAATAAATTCCATTAATTAAATTCCATTAATTCAAACACATTTTTGGCTCATTAATTAAAAATTTTGTTTTTTCGAATTTCAATTCAAATCAATTAATCAATAATTAATATATTCTTCTTTAACAAGTTTTATGAATTAAATGATAAATAAATCTTTAAAAATAAATATAAATTTTCCGTTTGGAATATTATTAAAGATCTTAAACTTTCTTCTTTGTCTGTCATAGATTTCATTATAATTTATAGAGTACATAAAATTCCTCCGCTTGTTATTGGTTTTTTTGTTATTTATTTTGTTTAGTTAAAATAGTTGGCAAATCGTTTGTTTACTTTTTGCATATTTCTTGATGCTATTGTTATTATTTTTTGTGTCGATGTCATTGTGGTTCTATGTATTCTTTTCTTGTAGCTGTTAATCATTGGCACTGATAATGAAAGCTTACACGGTCACCCACCACCACCAACACCACAAAGAAAAAAAGAAGAAGAGACTACAAGTACATTAAATATTGTACAACAACAAATACAAGAAGAAAACAACATTCTATGATTTTTGGTTAAGGTTGAGAGTCTTTGCATTGTTGTCGTTTTCGTTGTCGTTGTCGTCGTGCCCATTTATCAAAACAACTAAAAATGATACGATATTCCAAAATAGTATGTAAACAGCAACTTCATGGTCAAATGTGTGGTGAAGTGGAGTGGAACGGAATGGAATGGAATGTTAGGAGTAGGAGTAAAAAGTATGCCGTCTGGAGGGGAAATTAACTGGCGGCAGCAGCTGTGCAAATTACTTTGATCACAACTTTTGATTTGAAAGTTAAATAAAATTTATGGAATTTTGTCTACAATTTCAAGTGGTTTTTTTTCTTTTTGTTTTTTGCGCTTTCCGATAAGCGGAAATTGTAAAATTAAATATGTTTAACAATATGTGTACAAATTAATCCATTTAAAGTGGAATATCGTTTGAATTTGGAGGATATTGACGGAATTTTGTCCATTAAGGTCGTTTCTTGACCTAGACATCAAATTGATATCACACAAAAATGTCTATATTAATCTTATCTATAAAGTTGTACGAATTAAATGATATGTGAAATGTCATAAGCACCTTGAAATACGATTTTCAATGAATGATCATTTGATTAAAAAAAAATTGAATGAAATACAAGCAGAATTAAAACTAGACTGAAAACGAAACAGAAAAGGCTTCAATTTAAAACGGAGAACTACTACGATATACAAAAGGGGAAGAGAGGGAAAGAGAAAATTTAGAGAAATCAAATATGAAATATTCCAAATAAATCCTTATTAAAAAAAATAAGAAATAGAAATTACCTAAATAATATAATGAGAAAAATATGTAAAATACAATAAAATATAAACAAAATTAATATGAAAAAATAATAAAAGAAATTAGAGACTTGAAATATTTAGAATCTGTCGAAAAAATGGTGCAAAAATAAAATACTCAAAAATCGGTATTCCTGAATGAATTTTCCCATATACAAAAATAAGAAAAAATAATTTATAAATTAAAATAGAACCTGAAATATAACCATTATAAAATGAGATAAAAATGAAAAAAAATTACGCTTAAATTTTGTAGAATCTTTCGAAAAATCAAATCAAATATCAAAAATAAATTAAGAAAATCCAAAAATCCTCAAAAATCGGTGTTCCTGAACGGATTTTCTTGAAATTTTTCACAATTTTTCCATATATAAAAATAATAAAAAGAAACTTTAATAAGTTAAAAAATAAATTAAAATAGATCCCAAAATATAATAATTTACAATATATAAAAATTGGTGTTCCTGAGCGGTTTTCTTGAAATTTTTAGCAACCCTCGATTCTTCAGGAAATTAAAAGAGGAAAAAGTAGCTAAAAATATTAACCTAAAAAAATAATAATCTTATATCTACGTGAAGCAGATCTAAAAGATTCAATTTGCTGTCAAGTGTTTGGGACACACCCAACAAATAAACAAACAAACAATCCCCTAAAATAAGGAATTCGCTCCCTTCCATGGCCACAATGCCCATTTGTGGATGGACTTTTTGGATCAAGCTTTAAATGCGTGGCAGTAATTAATAAATATAAAGTTGATTTTGTGATTTGGATTTTTGATTTGACTGGTGATGTCATGACAGTTACATAGGTGAGGCTTCCTTAGCGCCAATTTGCCAAGAAATCAATACAAGACGCCCTCAATAATTATCAAATGCACACAGCAATGGGAGGAGACGAGGAGACAGAGAAAGACAATGGCAAAATCCAAAAATGGTCACGCATAGAGATGAAGAAGAAGAAGTCTCCACTCCTTGTCGTTAGTTAG
Organism: Scaptodrosophila scaptomyzoidea; assembly: GCA_035078625.1. Lineage (NCBI taxonomy): Eukaryota > Metazoa > Arthropoda > Insecta > Diptera > Drosophilidae > Scaptodrosophila > Scaptodrosophila scaptomyzoidea. The sequence goes on from JAWNPY010000045.1 coordinate 97,904, forward strand.
TTAGTTAGTTTGTGTGGTGGGCGTTCAATGTCTACACCTGTCTCCAAATTGATTCTATTATTGTTGTTGGCGTTGTTGCAGGAGAGGAGCGTCAAATTAATCCAAAACCGAACGAAGGTCGTTAAAGAATGGAAAGCAAAAGCGTTTAAGCGACAGCTCTGCCAACGTCAACGCCAACTGCAAACTGCGAGCTTAACTCTGATTGTGAGTCTGCCTTATGCAATGCACTCACTTTGAAGTTTCAGTTCGTTTTACAAACGCGTCAAGTGCGCGTGTGAAAAGTGATTGCAGTTTTCAGGTCTTAAATTTTAAAATAAAAAAAACGGTGGCGCTTGGCTTACTATTGTGTTACTGATATTGTTGTTGATATCACCGCGTTGCGCACAATTCGCATTGTTTGTTCCACCAACAAAAAAAAAACTGATAAGATAAAAGAATAACAAATAACACAGAGCGCCAACAACAGCAACAGCAATTACTGTTCATGCAGGCAGACAAAAAACAAAAAAAAAACACTTCAGCCAAAGTAAACAGCTACAACAACAACTCTCTTTTGGCTTAACATTCTCTCCGTCTCTCTGACTCTTTCTTACATGCATAAATTTACATTTTCACCTCAACACACTTGGAAGAAATTGAGAGTGGAGAGAGTAAAGTGGGGAACGAACCAGGCAGGCAGGCAATTGCTATTGCTATTGCCTATGAGACTGTGTGAGTGAAGTGCGTGTTGCTTGTTCTTCCCATTTCTTGCGTTGTTCTTGTTGTTGCCGCCTTTTATGCGCTATTATTAGAGAAGTTACCGTTTCTTGATTATTACTATTATTACTCTGTGGTTCTTGCTATTGTTGTTGTTTTTGTGGTTTATTGTGCTTTGGTTAAATTTGTATGCCTGCCTGCCTGCATGTATGTGTGAGTGTGAGTGTATTGTTTTTTGTTTTTGTGTTCTTGTGTTGTGTACATTTTGCGCTTTTTTGTTTTCAGTTTTATTAACGCCGTTGTCGCTGCCGCTTCGCGCTTTCGCACTGCCATTGCAGACCGAACAACAACAACAAAAACAAAAAATAAATACAAATCGCCGTTAAACCCATACAGTTAGTACGCAATTTCTAAGCAATTTTATCCCTGCCTTCCCCCCCTACACTCCCAGCCACTTGACAATCTTTATATACCGACATTTATTTTTGTTTTGTTTATCAACCTAATAAAGTGCAAATTGTTCAATAATAATAGCAAAAACAACAAAAACAAATGCAGTAATTGTGTAAAAAAAAAAGTGGCATGTGAAAGTGTAACACAAATAACTCTTCAAAATAAAGAAAAAGAATCAAAAAAAAAAAAGGCCATAAAAAAGTGCGAGAAATTAAAGCGCCGCCTGCTGCCTGCCCTAGTGTGTCAAAAGTTTTATTTTTTTATTTCACCTTCCCTCTCTTCTACTTAAATTTCACCTTCTTTTCTTTCCCCCTTGCGTTTGCTTGTCGCTGAACTTTGCCTAAGCACAAAGTGCTTCTAATTCTCTTTCTCTTCCACTCCCTCCTTATGCTGGATTGTAAATTCTCACGTAGTCGTCAAGTCTGACAGTTTTCTAAGACTTTAATTTCTAAATTTCCCCAAGAATTTGATAGACAGTTTGATTAAATTTTTTTGCTCCATAAATTGATAGCACAGGTCTACAAAAATTAATTTTCCAAAAGCTTTTTTGGTAATTTGAGTTATTCTCAATGCTCTCGAGTGTGCTGAATCCAAATATGATTTCCGTTTTTTTCTATCACGTCACGTTTGACCACAATCAGCAATTCCTTTTTTCGTCCCCCATACAAAAGTCTGTTTATTTTTAAAATAAATGCGGGTCTTTTATGAATAATTTCTTATTAAATATTAAAAAATGAAATGTCCCCAACTTTATTAAGTTTCATACCTTTGGAATATCCGGTTTCTTCTCATCAAAATATTTTCTTTAACCTTGGTAAATGTATTTTTAAAATTGCCATTTAAATTGAAATAGATAAAAATTAAAAAAAAAATTGAGGCCTTAGAATATTAGTCATGGTTTTTATAAATTTGTCCACCTGTCCGTTAGTTTGTCCGTCCGTCCGTCCGGTAGATAATACGGGTCTCTTAGGTGATGAGGCAACAGGTGAATTTATTTTATTGTGACGCTGACGCAGTCTCTTTTTATTTCTGTTTCTGTTTCTATTTCTATCTATGAAGAAGAGGCCCTCTTTCAAGATTAGAACTTTGAGTTTATCATTAAGATTTGCATAACTCACAGTTGGCTTGGCTTGGCTTGATTGAATGCCTGATTAACTGGTTACTTGCCAAGTTGATGAACAATGATGAGAGCCTATAAAATTAAAATTCCCTCACATCTGATTTTATTGGTGTGATATCATCGCCTAACTTTAGAGAATTAAATACCAAGCAACCTTTCAAAATTCCCCCACCTGAATCCAAATGCAATGACAATGCCGCAGCCTCGATGAATTGCAAAATGTTTTTAAAAATAAATCAATTTATGTAAATTAATAAATGAAATACGAATGAAAAATACCCAAGAAAAATTACTCATCCATTTACCAATCGATGGTAATACTTTTTTTTTTCGTAGGTATTTGTTTTTTTATTTGTACTTCTGATTTGCCATATTAGCAACACTTGTGCTAAAAATGGTTGAAAGTATTTAACTATTAATTTACGCATAACGGTAGAAAGTTGCCATTTTCATGAACAATTGATGGTTCAATATATAAGTAAATATGGCAAGGCGCCTGCCTGATCAAGGAAATCCATTTAGGCAACTTAATTATTATGCAATAACTGTTATTCGACATTAGAATGCCGCCAAAAAAAAAAGATAATATATCTAATTTGATAGCCAATAAAAATAAGAAAGATTAAATAATAGAAATTTTTTAATTTCTTATAAATAAAGCTACATAAACTCTATAAAAGACAATGGAATAAAACCCTTAAAGAATTTGTTCTTAGATAACAAAATCAAAGCTTGTTTAAAACATTTCTTAACATGTCCAAATTTGTCTATTTCTGTATAGATTCGCAATACGCAGACTTCAAATTGATTGTGTGTTTTACCACCTTGAATATCAGTTTCCATAATCTATATAGATACTGATACTATAATAACAAATAATGAAATGTGTATTATTTATTGCTATCGATATCGATGCCTATTCTAAAACAAAATCGACTAAACAAGTACAATTAAAATGAAACTAAATATCATTAGAAAAATAAACAGTTGACAATTTGTTTCAATCAATCTCTAAAATTGTTGTTAAACAAAACTTGGTTATAATTTTATAAAGAATGTAATGAAATCTACTTGGGATTGCAAGTACTTACCTATACACATATAAAGTGTTATAAAATGCTTTGTTAATTATATCATCGTATAAAGTTAAAGTTGTTACTTAAATGGTATTGTGTGTTATGAGCTGGTTGGTTCAAGTGTCGCCAACTTTCCTCTCGAAAATTGCTTTATAGATATGGCCAGTAAATTAAGACCTCGTTTAGTTTATTTTGGCAACAATACAAAATATATTGTTTGTTTTGTTGTTGCTATTGTTTTTTTTTTTATGGGACGTGATGATTTTTCAAATTGTTCTAGGTGAATTACTATTGTTGTCGTTGTTGAAATGATAGCTAAGGAATTTTTCTTACTCATTTTTATTTATTTTCAAGTACAATATAAGTTCGTCTGATTATGTATATATGTGAATTTGAGCAAAGGTTAAAATGAAAATAAAAAATTAATTAGTTAGTTAATCGACAGAATGAGAGAGCGAGATTTTCAGTGTGTTATAATAAAGAGAAGTCTGTTATTTGTCTAGGCAGAATACAACTCTGGGCGCGGGCACGTGCCTCAATTACGACATGTTTAATATTGATGGTGTTGGTGTTGGTGTTGCTGTATTTCTATTTCTATTTCTATTTTTTTGTAATTACTGCAGCTGCAGTTATTATTATTGTTATATAGTCAAACATAGACGATGTCGTTGCTATTTGTTTTGCCTTCTAATTGGTGGCAATTTGCATGCACTCACAACACACAATTGTTTTTCATTATACAATATTAAGTATATACACAAACTGATTCTCTCTGCTATGTAGTTTTTTTTTTTTTTTCTTCTAACTTGGCCCACATTCTGGGCATTGATATTGTGTGCAAATTAAACGCACGCGACTTAAAACGCTTCCAAGTCGCAACGCGGCCTACGTCATTCGGGCTTATCGTTGTCGACCAAATATGTGCAATAACCAATAAAATAGAAATGAATTTGGAAAGTGCATTTTCTACAGAAGAGAAGCAGGTGAAGGTGAAGGGGGAGGAGGCAGAGGCGGAGACTTTAAGCTGGCAACATTTTACGGCCCCAATTGATAAAAACCAAACACGTTAAGCCATAAGAATGTTGTGTGTGTGTGTGTGTGAGCCAGATATGATAAGAAAAATATTTATTTTACTTGACGTCCCATTCTGTAGTGTTGCCCTCTTATCAGGCAAGCCGATAAGCACCTGTATATTATATCGGTACTCGGAGGCGTCTTGGGTGTTCTGTTCTGTTCTATTCTTTATACTTATTACTATTTTTTTTTTTTTGTGTTTTTAATCGGCTTTCAAATTATTTTCACTTGCAGATTTCGCAGCGTACAAGTCGGTCGCCATTTTGTAGTCTAGAAATGCGCCTAGAATATTACGAAACATTTTAAAATCTAATACAAAACAAAATAAAAACGAAGAGCTTTACAAAAGCCGTAGAAGAAGAAGCAGCTGCAAACGACACAACCTGTGTGTGTGTGTGTGTGTGAGAGAGAGAGAGAGAGAGAAAAGTCCTAGAGGAAATCACAAGTGGGCCACGCCCTATTATGAGCACCATGAAGGGCGGCTTCTCCACACTCAACCGCTGGTTTGGCAAAAACAAAAAAGGTAAGCAATGAAAGACTATAAATTTTTATTTATTGCCTTTTTCAATTTTTGATTAGACTAAATTCCTGTCTAGGCAGAATCTTAAACTTAGGAAATTCAATTGAAAAATAGCTTAAAAAATCAGCTTTATAATAAAGAGATTTCGTTTTTGAAATGAACTGGAAATAAAGCCAAAAAATTTAAATAAATTTCAGTTCTTGGATCAATGAAATCAGAAAAAATTTCTTATATTTAATGATCTTTAAATAAATAAATTTCTCTTTAATTATTCTTTTTATTTCCTTAGATAAAAATGGCGTTGCTGGTGCAGCTTCCAATGGTAAATTATCAAAATCGACAACACAATTAAATCATTTATCTACCGATTCGGGGATGCTTATAAATGAAACTAGTCAGCTGGAATATAATCGTATAACGCCATTGCCAGCGGCCACCAGTAATGCACCATTTGAGCAAACCTTTCGCATCACAGTCCTTTTGCCCAAGGATCAATTGTATGTGGCACGTTTGGGGGCACGTGTGCCATTGAGTAAATTATTGGGCCTGGTTTGCGATAACAAGGCACTGGATGCCAGCAAATATGAATTCAGGAGTCCAGGTAAAAATATTGCAATTTCCTTAAATTAAATTTTACGTACTAAAATGATTCATTTTACAGTCGATCCTAGTCAGGTGTATAGCTGTGAGTCGACCATTGGCACAGTGGGACTATCCGAAATACGTTTGTGCCACAAGTCAGAGCCGTATGACAATTTCAATGCCGATGCCATGCTCAAATTTCAACGCACCGGAGCCGTACGTGATTCGTTGAGCAGTTCGTCGGATTTTAGCAGCAGTCGCCACTCCAAGTTGACCACAAAGACACCAAGTCCGTATAGCTCAAGTAATTCGCTCAATTCGATGGATTCCACGGGCATGAACTACACCCGGACACCCGTGGTGCCGCCCAAGGCATTGGCCGCACCGCCCCGCAAGAAGCGTGTGGCTCCACGTCCACCCAATCATCTGGTCATACCCGAGCAGTCCGTAATGCCGGACAATACGGTGACAAAGAGTCCTACGCCGGAGCCCGCCTATGCGGTGATTGTGAAAAGGCCCCAGTTCTGTGTCTCCACCCCCAATTTGGCCACCAATGCCGAAATGCTCGATTGCAATGGCAACAATGCCAAGACAGCCGATGTGGCTGATGCCTCAGATGGCCACTATGCCACCCTGGAGGTGAAGAGGAACTCAAGCAGCGGTTTGCCGGAGCCCACACCGCGTAAACGTTTAATACAAATCAAAAAGAAGGCAGCACCAGCGGCCCCAGCAGCACCGCCAACACCAACACCAACAGAAGCCCCAGCGGATAACATTTCACTGGCCTCGACCACAGCTTCGATTACCGAGGCACCAGAACCGCCTCAGCCAGCACCACGGATTACCACAGTGACGCCGACGCCAACGCCAACACCAGCGCCTCTGACGCCAGAACCGCCTCCGTTACCAGTCACTGCTGCTCCCACATTAAACAATAACAATGTATCCAAGGTGTTGCTTAATCGTACGCCCACACCAGAGCCGCGCTCATTGGGCAGCGACATGGACACGGATCTGAACGATAATGCCTCGAAGCAGGCCGATTCTGGCATTGGGGAACCGGTGCCCTCTCCCTTGCCCTCGGAGGCTGATCCCGAGGTAGAGAGCGGTCCCAAATCCAATTTCGAGTCTAGTTCCGAAGATGAGGAGGCCATTAAAGTGTATAACTTTAAGCTATGCAAAACTGAAACCGAACCCAGGCCCACAACACTGAAAGAACTCACCCTGCTCACGGCCAACGAGGATGATTCATCTGTGAGTGGCCAGAGTACGCCGGCAGTGAATATTTCGGCCACACCTACTCCGGGCAGTGAGCAGACTTCTTTGACTTCGTGGAATTATAATGCTGTGCCCATTTCACCGCCACCGGATTTCTCAGATCGACACGGATTACCTAGTTCGCCTTTAGATGAAATTGTCGATGAGCTGACAACGATTATAAATGAACAACGCTTGGATTCATTGATACACAAACAGGTCAACAACAGTCAACAGCAAGAAATTGAAGCGGCCAAGCCCAATAAATTGGCCAATTTTAGTATTGCTAGCATTACAACAACTACAACAACAACAGCAACAGCAACAAGCAGCAGCAGCAACAATAATGTGACAATTACACGAGCCGATTCCTTTCAATCTGGCGGCATGGGAGGCGTTGTTACGCCCCCAATTAATGGCTTAGGCTTGCGCAGCTCTTCATATCTTTCACTGACCAAAATTGAACAGAATGGCCTTGGCCAAAACCAAAGACGCTCATCCAGTGAGCTGAGCATTGGTGAATCGCCTTCACTTCAAAGTTTGGAAGTGATTAAAACGATTTTAAGCTCACGCAAAAATAGTCTAGTTGAGACAAATGGCAGCAGCAGCCCCAGCATTAGCCAAAGCCAACCTGCCTCACCTCCACCCGTCATCATCAACCAGGAAGTTCAGCCAAAGAGTAGCAGTCCGCCAATTATAGCGCCCAAGCCAAAATCACCCGCAAAGGAGAAGCAGAGCTCTCCGGAGCCCTTGCCAACGACTTATCGCTATTCGGGACCGCCTAGCATTAACTTTGCCACTTGGAGCGAGCGTCCCAAGTCGCAGGTGGCCATTAAGAATGAAGGTGATTACATTTTTGGTGGCAAACTGGCCACACAACTGAGCCAGACGACAATAACAGAAACTGCTGATCCAACTCCAATCAAACCAGTGTCATCGTCGACGTCGCCTCCTGTCAAGTTTACCATTGAGACAGCTGCTCCCATTTTGCGCATGGGCATACCGCGTAAGGAGTACAAGGTGCCCATTACGGTGAAACCATTGCGAGATGTGGTTGTGACTGAGGGTGAGGCGAAAATCGAGACGAAAATTGAGACGAAAATTGAGACAAAAGTCGAGACAGCAGCAACAAAAACAACAACCTCTTCCTCCTCCTCCTCATCCTCCTCCACATTGCCACGTCCAGGCAAGAGCAGCAATCGTTTTAGTTTGCCAGCCACCAGCCACAATTCCCTGCCCAGACCCATATCCTCCCAGGCGGTGGAAAAGAAGCCAGCTGTGCAGGCCACGCCGACGCCGCCGCCATTTGGCCAGAATACCTTGCGTCGCACGGGCATCAAAGAGCGCATGTTGGCCAAAGAGCAAGAGGAAAAGGAGCAGGCCCTGCGAGTACGTGTCTCGGTGAATGGCACAGCCAATGGAACAACTCCCAGCCAGAGCAGTCCACCAACCATGTCAATGCCAATGCCAACGTCAACGCCAACGCCACCGGCGCCCGTCAAATTACAGGTGAAATTGCGGCCCACCTCGTTGGCAACAGTCACAGCCACAGCTGCACCGCCTCCCCCGGCCCCACCCCTGGCTCCAGTGCTGCTTAGGTCAACAACTACAACGAGCACACGCAGCGTTAGTTCATTGACTCCCACATCGCCAGATCCGCGTTCCCAATTGCTCGAGGCAATAAGAAATTTTAAAAGGGAGGAATTAAATTCAGCCTAAACGAATTGCACAAATGCGAATGCACAAATTTTAAATATACCATAAATATATTAATTTTTTTTTATTAATTATTAACACACACAGCAGATTTTGTAAATAAAAAAGAATCAAATTAGTAATGTTTTTTTTTCGTCTTTCATACAACACACACACACAACTTTAATTTTAATAATTGTTATGTTATTATACAAAAATATATATTTTTTGTAATTCTTTTTTTTTTTTTATTAAACAAATATAATAATATACCTATACATATACATATATATATACATATTCATATTTTGTATGTCATAGTGAGAATTATTTAGTAAACAATTTTTTCTAACCACAAAATGGGACTGGTTCAATTAGTCGTATCAAAGAAACCCCCCAAAACTAATCATAGCACAAAATAAATTAAACAAAATACACACACACACAAGTCGAAAAAAAAAATAGTTGTAATTTATAAGAAAATCAATTTGCTAATAAATTATTATAATATGAAAAATAAGTAAATTCTTATACCTTCCACAGCAAATTTGTACATTTTGGGTTGGTTTTCAAAAAATAATAATAAATATTAAGGGGAGGTAAATTTACTTGTTGTATTTAACCAAAATGCGAATTACAAAAAAAAACACATTGCATTATAATGATTTAATAAATAAATAAAACAAATAAACAGCAATTTTAGAAAAAAAAAAATTGGTTTCATTTACAAAGCAGTTTTGAATTTCTACTGGGCGGTCAAGAATCATTCACTTATTCATTTGAGTTCTTTTGAACTAGCATAGTTCCGAGTGACTGTGAGTTATCGCATTATCGGCCATCTCTACTTGCCTCACCAGCTGTAGTTGTATAATTTTGACTATTATCAATTAAAATTATTAGCAAATATAATTTGTATTTAAGCATTATGGCCCTGGCACATTTACGTAGCCTTACCAGGCTACAATTCTTGACTGCGGCAGCCGCTCCAACGTCGTCATCGTCACCAGTCCAGCGACAACAACAATTTCACACAACGCCGGCCTGCCATGAGATTCGAAAATTGGCTCGACTGCGTGTGGTGGACAACAGCGATCTGGGGAAACGAGCCATGGCCGAGGGCAGGCCACCACGTTGCATTCATGTGTACAATAAGCGCGGTGTGGGCTACATTGGCGACAAGGTGCTGGTGGCCATTAAGGGTCAGATGAAAAAGGGCATTCTGGTGGGCCTGAAACAGAATCAAAAACCCAAACAGCCCAAATTCGATAGCAATAATCTGGTTTTAATTGACGACAATGGCAGTCCGCTGGGCACGAGGATCCATGTGCCCATTCCAACAATTTTGCGCACTATACTCAAGGAAAAGACGCTGGCCAAGGGAGCGGATTATACAAAAGTTTTGGCCATTTCTAGTCGTTATATTTAACATTAAAAACCACAACAACAACAAATTTTGTTTATTTTTTAGAAAGAATAAAAGTTCTTTGTTAAATGTAAATCAAAATCTATTTCTATTCCTGCTAGTTTTCAGATATTTAGCTGTTTTCTACCCATTGCCTCATATAAAATAAACTTATTTGGTTTTCTGCAATTATTTAAAGAACTGGTAACGATAGAGGAATTTCAATTATATTTCTTGACTCTACTCGACGTCCTCTTTCGTTTGATATGCCATTTGTCCATGTTGGTGCAATTTTTTAAAACGATTAAAATTTGCCAAATTTTTCAAAGTTATTTTTGGGGTACAACAGTTTTTAGCATATATTTCAAGAACCGCTTTAGATATTGGAAAATAAATTGCATATACTTAATCGCCTTAAAATTCCCTTTCGTTTGATATGTCCTTTGTCCTTGTTGGTCCTTTTTTTCTAGCTGAAAATAGCTAATTTTCCGCTATTTTTACGAGTTTATTTTTCATGGTTTTTCCGCTGAAAAAATGGTACGATATGGACAAACAGGATATCAAACGAAAGGATATGTCTAGACAAATCAGAAGATGTCAAATTTATTCCAGTATCTCTAGCGGTTCTCAAGATATATGCAGAAAACTGTTGCACCCCAAAAAAATCCTTACAACTGACTGCAAAATTTGATGATTTTGTTAAACTGCTCCAATGTGGACAAATGGGATATCAAACGAAAGAGAAAATTCAGGCTAGCTAGAAAATACATTTTATATGTCTACAACTAAAGCGGCTCTCAAAATATATGCTAAAAATGTTACCATTTATTCATTTTATTTAATTTAATCCCAGCCAATTGAAATTGTTAATAAAACTCTAAGTTTATATTTTATTTTTATAGGATATCAATTAGTAGATATATTTATAGTTTATTTTTTATTTCAAACTAACATAAATAAACATATAAATATGTATGTATGTGATTTATTAATATTATAGTTAAAATTACACATTTTTTATTTATATAACAAGAAATGCACAACGAGGTGAAATTAGAGTTCCTTATTTTTATATATATTTTTTTTTAGTTTTTGTTCTTTTAAAATACTTTTTTCAAAAATAAACAGGGAGACAGACATTGAATTTTTTTAAGGTTAATTAAATAAATTTTGTACTTGAAATTCTTAATAATTTATAGAACACTTTTATAGACTTTGTTGATTTTTTGGGATTGAAAAAAGTATATTAAACTTCGAGATTAGCCGAAGTTGTTAAATTCCCTGGGTATTATAGTGTGCGTGTGTGTGTGTGTTAAAAGCTTAGTGTCTTTGTCAGTTCAAAAGGGATTTGTTAGCAAACATTCATACATACATACATACATATAATAATCATTTAAAAAGGTACACGAATTTAGATGCCTCTTCTCTGTCTATCTGTCTGTCTGTCTCTTTTGCACTCCATCAAGTGCTGTGTGTGTGTATGTACATTTAAAACAAACTTATTAACTGTCTTTTTTTTTTTTTTGTTGTCCATTGTGTTATACATAAAACATACAAATATACATACATAAATATTTAAAGTGATAAGTACAGAAGCTGTCGTCGTCAATAAAGTTTCTTTCTGTTGATGATGAATGATGAATGATAATCTTAAATATTTCCCACACTATTGTAAAATTGAAAATTATTAAAATTAACCGGAGTCTTGGGACTGGAGCACAAATAGAGTATATCATCGTTTTGTAGCTGCGATTGTGTTAAATTTGGCTCACTGGCACTGCGATGAATTTTGGGCAATGTGCGCAACATATTCTCCAACATGTTGAGCAAAGGCCGGAAAAGTGGACGCTCTGTGTGATCATATTTGATGCAGTCCTCGGCCAAACGCTTCAACGCCTGCGGAGCATCTGAACGCACTTGTCCCATATCCGGACGCAATAATCCCCGGCCGACCATAAACAATATTTGATCCTTGTTGCTTATATGGCAATAGGGCAGACATTCGGCCAACAATTCGTACATGACAATGCCAAAGGCATAAACGTCCGATTGAAAGGAATACGGATTCTGTTCCTGCATACGAATCACTTCCGGGGCCATCCATAAAATGCTGCCAGTTGGCTGATTTGCCTGCTTCTCACCGGACCAGCGTGTCTTGGCCGTTGCCAGGCCGAAATCACCAATTTTAACCGATAAATCCTCGTGCAAAAAAATATTATTCGATTTAAGGTCTCTGCAAAAAACAATTCAATCAATTGGAAATGCTCTTCAATCTTCTTTTTTTTTATTCCCTTACCTGTGTATAATATTCTTGGCATGCAAATAATCCATGCCCTGGGCCACCTGTCGTCCAATGTCAATCAGAGTGTTCAAAGTAAACTTTGTCTCGCTCACATGAATGTGTTTATACAAACTGCTGCCCTCGCACCACTGGGTGACAATGGCCAGCGATGGCTTCGACACGCAGCCCATAAACAACAAAATGTTGCAATGACGCGTCTTCTTCAGCATGGCCACTTCGTTCTTAAAGGCCTGCAATTGGGCGGGACTCGGCGTCTTCACGTTCAATGTCTTAACAGCCACGGGACCATGCCAATGGGCGCGATAAACAGTCCCAAAGGATCCGCTGCCAATCCGTGGACCAATTAGAATTTCCTCAGCTTGGATATTCTGCAAAAAGAAACAGGAAACGAAAGGGAAAGGATTAATCATTTATTGAGATTGAAAAAATATAATTTTAATTTAATAATTTTGATAAAAATAATTTCCAACTAATTCGAATTCATTTTTGCACTTTAAATTCAATAAAAATTAAATAAAAGAATCTGGAAATTTGGTTTCAAACAAAATTCAATAAATATTAATCAAATAAAAATAATAATTTTAGGTTTTTTGTTTTTAATAAAATATATAAAAAAAAAATTATTAGATCTTCTTGGATAAAAAACAAAGTTTTAGCTGCTTTAATTACATTAAAATCAATATGGTTTCATTGGATTATATTGCAAAAACTAATTTCATACAATTTTTTCTCATTAAGTATTTAAAAAAAAATAAATATTTGAAAACTATAATTTTACTCAATTTTCTTTCATTTATGAATAAAATATTATTGGATTACTTTGGCCATTTTATTTCATTGAATACTTAAAAAATTTTAGGAGTATCTTAAAAAAATAAATTTAGCCAGTTTGGTTTTATTAAATATCAAGAAAATTTACTAGAACGTCTTGAAAAAAAAAATTTGAAGCTATTTATCAAGAAAATTATTAAATTGTATTGAAAGCATCATTTTAGGTAGTTAAACTTTCATTGAAATTATATAAAAAAAAGTTTAAAAAACTGGGAAAACAATGATTTGAATTAATTTTCTATCAAACAAAATTATTGGATCTTCTTGCTTAAAAAATTATTGATCGTCTTGAATCAAATTAATTTATCCAATTTTTATTCGTTAAACTATCAAGAAAATTATTGGACTCTATTCAAAAAATTATTTCAGTTAAATTTCGTTAATTTAATATTAAAAAATATTAGGACCATCTTGAAAAAATTATTTTAGCCAAATAACAAATAAAAAAATATATGGGATTATTTAGAAAAAAATTATGCATAGTAAAGAATTTTTTAAGTCAATATTGTTCCATTAAATATCAAGAAAATTATTAGATTGCCTTGAAAAAAAGTAAGTTTATCAAATATCAAGAAAATAATTGGATTATTTGGAAAATAAATTTCAAATTCAATAAACTTTGTTGGATTAAGTAAAAAAAAATGGAATACAAATTAAAATCTTGCTTTAAAATTAAAGCAGAATTTAAGAGAAACCGAGAAAGCCAAACGAGACATTGAAATATTAAAATCTGTCTAAAAATTAATAGTTTTATTTATTGATTTTATTTCTGACTTACCCAATTTTCTTCCGAATTTTTAGAATCCCTCGATGATAATAGATTTTTATTACTTTCATCTGCAGATCTGGCGCGTGGTCGATTATGTTTTAAGGTGCTGGTAGGTGAAGCTGACGTCGAATTGGAGTGATCAGTGCCCGTGTGTTGGAAAAACTAAGGAAACAAGAAGACAGGTCAAATTAAATTACTTTTTCTCTTGATTTCCAAACTTACTGGCATTGTGGGCTTATTTTGCATGATGAGGCTGCGTTCCGATTCACTGGTAACCGATCGAATTGTATTCATACAGACATTTGGGGCCGAATTCGAGCGATCATCCTGACTGATGCGCGGCGGACGTCCTTGGCGATTGGCGGCTCCTGCTCCTGCAGCATTCAAATTGTTGGCATTATTCACACTGGGCCGACGACTGTTGCCATTGAAACGGACGGCAGTGCCACGACAGGGAAAGCCCATGGAATTATCGGGATTTTGGGCCAACAGCAATTGATAGTAGTAATAGCTTTCCATGGGAAAGGGCTGGCAAAGCATGGGCACCCGACCGGCACAGCGCTGATGGAAACGGAAATTGCACTGACTGCAATAGAAACCGGTGAAGAGCAGGCGACGGCAGCCTTCGCAAAATACCAAGGAGAAGAAGGTTTTGCGTATAAACTGATGCTTGATATGCGTGCGAATGGGAAACTTGTCAAGTAGACGGACGTAAATCTCCTCCACATGCAGCGTGCCAATGTCCGTGTTCCAGGGTATGATATGTCGACCATTCTGCATGGTGCTCACCTCGCACATGTCCGGAGTGAGTTGCCGCAGCTTCAGGGCCTTCATCAAGGCATCACAGAGCCTCACACCGGCAATGACCTCAATGGAAGTGCGCTGTTGGTTGGGCAAATGGGCGCGTAAAAGGATTTTCGGTTGGCGCGTCAAGGTGCCCGTCCCATCATTATTATAATCATTATTCAACATTTGCCGTCCTTGATGGGTGGCGGCCAATTGTCTTTGTTGTTGCAGGATTTGGGTTTGATTTTGATAATGTGGCTGTTGTTGTTGCTGCTGCTGCTGTTGCTGTAGTTGTTGTTGTTGTTCATCTTCCTGCTGCAATGCACTCAGCTGTTCCATTAATTCATGCTCTTTGGTCTCCAATTCATGCAATTTCGAGGTCAACTCTTGGTACTCTGCAATTACACACACACACAAACACACACACATGCGCATTTAATAGACATACATATATGAAAATCCATTCATTCCACCTACCTGTTAAATACATGGCTGGCGGCTCCTGTAAATTGGCAAATTTTGCATTTAATGCATCAATATTTTCTCTCGTCACATGCTTAATTAATTGCACATTATGCAGCTCCTCGGCCAGCGGATCAAATAGCTCGCTGTCTTCTGTCGAAGATTCACTAGACATTTTTTAGCTTTTATTTTTTTTCTTTTCCCCGACTTCTTTGTAATTCGCTCTCTCTCTCTTTCACTCTCTCGCACTCTCTTTATAACTTGACCATGACCCTGAACATCCAACTTCTATTTTCAGCTGTTGAGGTATTTTCTCTGCTCTTCTTCTTCTCTCTCACTCGCAGCGGCTCCTTTTTTTTAATCGGAATCTTCTTGCTCCTGTTGACGACACCCACGTATTTGTGTGTGGTGAAGGCTTTGGAGTAGCCACTGCATTTTGTCAGCCTTTGTTAAGCCCTTGACTTACGTTTTTTTTTTGCTTATCTTTTTTAAAGTTTTAGTCAATTTGTTAAAACAGTTGGTTGTGTTGGTTTTTGCTTTTTTTTGTACTTTAATTGATTAAAGTTCTGCCTTCTGTGTACTTTTTTGTTGTCTTTGGCAAACTATCGAGGTACTATCGATAATATCGATGTTATGTCGATTTTATGGTTGCATTTTTCCACTAAGAATCGGTTTCAGAGTTGAACTCGAACTTGTAGCATTTAAAGTCTGCTAGGTGGCGCTAATTTCGAGTGTGGCCACCTAGCGTTTATTTGTCAAACCATAATCAGCTTAATGGGCGCCAACTTAATTTTCAAATTTGAAAAAGAGCTGTTCGAAAAGCACATGGCGTGATAAACAAGAACAACTAGCATTCTATTAAAGGTCCCATACGTATGAGAGAGACAACTAGCCTACTTCTAGCGTCTCATTTTTTTTCGCAAGAATTTTAACAAGTTTATTTTCACAGGAATCGCAAAAACATATTTTAAAAAAATGTCCATTTATGAATTTGAACTTGACAAGTTGTAAGAACTAAAAACGTTTTTGGGCATATTATTTTATATATAAATTTTAATTTATGCTTAAAGGTTTGAAAATTTGCCCACAAATAAAGAATCCGTTTTTCATAATCTACAAAATATAAAATTATTCTTCCCTTGACAAATTTTTCCTTTTGTCCAATTTTCGGTTAAAAATTCCAAGACAAACAAGGTTTAAAAATAATGTGGACAATTAATTTCCATTCGGAATTTTATAATTTACATGGCTGGAAATGATAGATTTTTACAAGAACTAAACCAATATATCCAATATCAATTTTCGGTTTTAAAAATTACTATTTTTGAATTGCCATAAGTAGTTTACTTTAAAAAAATAAAAACTAACTAAACTAAAAAACTGACACCTTAAAAAAACTTGACCAAAAAATAAAGCATATATTTTTGATTTTTAAAATTACCAATTTTCCTCAGCCTTAATTTTTCTATAATTCAAATTATTTTCAATCAATAATCAATATTTAAAGAGGTTTTCTGAAACTTTAAAGTAAATTATATATTAAAAAACAAGGAACACTCATATTCTCGGTAAAATTCTTAACGCGTTCATGTCCTCAATTTGCATATTTTATTTTTCAGTCAGTCATTCGCATTTTAACATTTGTTGCGAGTGGTTGTAAATGCGGATGGTTTTTTTCTTGGGCAAATTATTTTTTTTGTTGACCGACAAAGTCTATTTAATATTTCTTTTTCCATGCCGTTTTGCGCCTCTGAAATTAAAAAAAAAAAGAATTATCTTTGTCAAATATTCATCCACTGCAAATTGACTTATTTCCATGTGTTTATAGTGATTTTGGCTTATTATTTGCCAAATATCATTAAAATTCATTTGCTGACAACAGAGACATTGGCAAAAGCGCAATTTTGAGTTCCCGACTCTGGGAATTTAATTTTGTGTGGGACTTAAATAAAAAAAATTATTAAGCGGAATTAAATTAGTTCCTTGATTCGCTGAACATGTATTTAAAATTTTGGTTCAGCGAAAAAGAAAAGGCGGCAATTGCCCCAGCACTGAAGAAATTGGTGATTCCAATTTTATTTGACTCATGCAATGGCTAGTTTTGTCAAATAGATAAAATTTGATAATAAAATGGAGGCCCTACTCCAACTATGGAGTAGGGCTATTAAAACCCTAATGTTAATTGGGACAATTCTGAACAAATTGTTTCCAATGCTTAAGAAACTAAACCGGCCACTCTGGTGGCCGAGGCAAACATTTATTTTGGGTGATTAAAGTAGGAATTTCTAGAGTTTTAATAAGCCCCATCAACAACAGCAATAGCAACTACAGAAGCAGCCCCAATAACAGCAATAGCAACAATAGCAGCGGCTACACCAATAGCAAAAACAATAGCAGCAGCAGCATCAACAACAATAGCCACAACATAGTATATACGCTGGAACCCCCCTCCCAAGTTCGTGCGGCAATGCCACGATCCCCTCTCCCACCCAACAGGGATAAATGTCTGGCCCTCCCTAAAAAAATTGTCTAGGGTGGGGCCGGACTACTTGCCAGACGATAGCCACTACTCTAAAGAATATATGGTTAAAATTTCAAGTCGATTCAAGCATTAGAACTCGAGAAATCGTGGAACGATTAAAAATAGGATCTGTGCTTTTAGGAGTGCTACGACGGCAATTTTTAATATTTTGACTTCCATTTTTTCTTTTTAAATACTTTATGATATATTCATAAAGATGATTTAATTTATTTAATGATCGAGCTATACTTCGTTAGAAAACAAATCAAGAACATCGGATATAGAAACAGTAGTCTAACCCCTTAACAATTTTTTTTTTCATACAGAATTGGTAACTGGATTTAAATGAAATTTGTAAGTTTGGTTATTATTATTATATTAATAATCATAAACAATTTTTTTGGTCACGGTCTGTAAATTCGTATACGGACGATACTCTTGCGTATTTATGTTTTCGGAAAACATTGATGAATCGCATATTTCTATAAATTTAATTCAAATGTTTTTATTGATTATAATTTTCTTATCTATAATTACACAGGCCAACAAAATTTTGTTGACTAAAAAATGATAGCCGATTCTTATAGGATTTTCGTCGTAGAATCCGAATCTGCCCTTGAAAATATTCAATTGGCTCTAGCTTTTTAATAACAGGAGTTTAAAGGTGACTAAAATCGATTTTTTGACACTTTTTGAACAGCTGCAAAAAAAAATGCTATTAAATAAAATGGTCCGCGTAGGTTTAAAAAAAAAGCTTAGACATTGCATTTTAATATCCAATTTTAAAAAAGTGGATACAATAATTAAAAGGCTTTTAAAATGTTTTATGAAAATGACTCTTAAAGTCAAATAAAAAAATTCTAACAACACGACGATGTTGGCGCCATAAAAAAGAATTACTTTGGCGCATGCCAATTTTTTGTCATTCTTTGCCATTTTGAATTTCTTCTATTTTATATTTTTTTAAGCGCTACTTGTGTCGTGGTGAATTTCTTACATTTTGCTTGTACAGTTGTTGTTATTCTTCTTATTCCAATTGTAAGGGATCACAGGGCGTAGTATTAAGTATTTAAACTGTTGATAGAATATTAAATAAGCTATCGAGTCCATGTACATAGACGTAAGTTATCGAAGTTATCAAATAATCCCGAGTGAGATGTTGAGCCGAATAATAAAACTAAATAATAATTTGATTCGGCGTTGTTGATTTGGCGTTGATATTGTACGGGAAACCGCCCTGCACAAGTTTTTTTTTTCCAGATGTACACTAAAATATTGTTAGATATGGATAGCGAAATTGATGGAGATTCAGCTCTGCCACCAACACCACGCCATCAGCTACGCCTTCGTCGGCGTCGCTCCCATTTGAAAAATCCACCCCGGGCTCGCGGCGCGGATTTCCACGATATTTTTATTATTGATAATAACTATCATCCAAGGTTTAGTTTTTATAAATTGCATATTTAATTTACTTGACGTTATTTTTGATTTTCATACCATGTTTAAGATTTTGAATTCCTATTATTATTGTTTGCTTTATTGCCTTAAAAATGTATACATACACAAGAAAATACAGAGTTTAGATCTAACTTTACAACTGAAAAATGTTTAATGTTAATTAAAACTATATTTAAATTTTATTTTGATCTCAGATAATACAATATTTAATTTACGTAAGGAAAATGGCAAAGAAAACCTAACAGTAAACTTAATACTAAGGACTAAAGCTAGAACTTAGCAAAAACTGAGCCAGTACTTATTGTTAGCCTAGCTAACTTAGCTAGTGAGGAAAGTACCAGATAGTACATTAGTTGTGTGATATACTATTTCTATTTCTTATTCAAAAGCTGTTTTTTGATCGATCAATTTGACATTTGCTGCTAAGTGCAAGCGATTAGTTGAATGGCAAAAGGGTAAATCAAAAATCATTTTTAATATTTTATTTTGAATAATTTGCAATTTGCCTATGTGGGTCTTAGCACATGTACCCCAAACTTCACAGCCACACAGTGCTATTGGAACAAAGACGGATTTATAGATGGTGAGTTTATTACCAATTGAAAGATTTCACTTGCGCTTTATTAAAAGAATGAAGGATCTTAGTAGTTTTATTTAATTTTTTTAATGGCATGTCTACACGAATTTTGTATAAGAGTTTTTTATATAGGTAAACTCCGAGATATTTGATCATATCTTTCCATAGAATTTTTACCCCATTTAGATGGAGGTTGGAGTGTGAAAAGTATTGAATACTCTTTTTTCGCGTAAATAGAATTGCTGTTGTTTAAAGAAAGCTAATAATGTAATCAAAGTATTTGGAGTTTAAACTGGATGTCATTATATGAGGTAACACATCTCGTAGATATCGGAATAGCATGTGTATAGATGTTGTAGAATATTGGACCTAAAACTGAGCCTGGGATACACTAGCGTAAATACGTTTGGGCTCAGATTTTTCTCCTTTCAAAACTACAGAAAAGTAGCGATCAGATAGAAAGCTATGAACTATTTTTACTAAGTAGGTAGGAGTTCGTGCAACGGTATCAAACGCTGCCTCTACACGATTACACAATGGGTGGATGGTACTCAGTTGGGGTCTGAATTCAAATTGAGTGGATGGAATTAAATTTTGAGACTCAAAGTGGTGATTTAGCTTGACCTTAATTACTCTTTCAAGGACTTTAGAAAAACCACAAAGATGGCTGATTGGATAGTAGTTAGGTGTGTCAGGCGGTTTACCTTAGGAATGGAAATAATTTTTGCAGTTTTCCATGACTGACTGCGCGCTATGTATTTAACCACAATTTCAGGCAAGTTTTAAATGCAAATGTTTGGAATATTATCGAAGCCAGGAGATTTGTTCTTTCTTAGGGACTTATCTTGTCTGCCAGTAAATTTGCTTTTTCTTTTGGAGGTAACAAAAACGAAAACTGGGAACAAATTGTTTTCTAATTTTGATTATTTTTGTGAGCTTTCAAAAAGGCTTTAAGTTATTGCCCAATTTAGACAGCATTGAGCTCCACAGTTTATTTTTTAATTCAGTTAGGCTCAATTGAATTTTGTGATTGAGGAAATTTACTTGTGCTTTAAAAATAGGTAAAATAATTTAATTTGATTAAATCAATGATATACGATGGGAGCTTCCAGGTTGTGGGTTTCACTGTCTTTTTTGGAACCGATTTTTCAATGGCCGAATATAATACATTTTTGAGCCGCTCAACCATCTTATCGATTATAAGAGCGGTGGGTATCAGCTGGATCGTTGGATCTTTTGAATATACATAAGATGGAAAATCGCCCGTAAGCAGGTATTTCCTGGAGCGTGTTTCCCCAAATATTTGCCCTAAAACAGTTCCAGAGCCTATGTCTACTGTTAAGGTCGCCTCCTATAATAAAACAGCCATCAATTCGGGACAACTTTAGCAGGTCAGGTTTAAACATTTCTTTTTTGTGTGTTGGCTGTGGAGTCTGGACATAGGTGTGCAAGGCATTTTGCTGTTGGCGCAGGAAAATAAGCAGAAAAAACGTTAATAAATTTTCCCCTGTCTAAGCATAACTCAATGCCTATATTTTCTATCAAATTACGATCGTTACGATAAACAGAATAATTGGGGATAGAAAAAATCTCATTTGTTGTTAGCCAAGTTTCACATAATAGACAGATATAAATTTGTTTTTCAAATTTAATTTAAAAAACAAAATTTAAGAGCTCCGATTTTTTAGAACGAATTAATAGCTAATTGGGTGATGACGTTGAATTGGTCGCTCTTACTTAAGCATCTTTGCAGTTTTTGGAGAAGTTCAGTTGTGAGAGAATTTATTTCTTCACTAACAAAGAGATCGACAGACGCTTGATCAGCTAGAACTCTTTTCTGATTTCTGATTGGGGACTTAAAGTAGGAATTTCTACAATTTTAATTGACAGAGGAACTCTGAATTCGTGGATTGATTTTCTTTTTATCCTCCCCAAACCAACAGAAAAAAAAACACAGCAACATTTTTTTTTTACTTTGTGGACGTCAATGGATTAATTATAGTTTGTAATTTAAATTAATGTTCATTAAATGCATTCACAATAATCAGGGATTCTTTAAAATTGTTTTTTTTTTTGTTTTGATTTTAATAATACATTTATATGTAATACTTTTCATTGTTTAATATTTTTTGTGTGATTTTTTGATTAACTAGTTTATTTTATTTTTGTTTTTTAATTGTGTATTTGACAATTTGACTACCAAAATGAAATTAATTTAATACTAATTTAGATATTTTTAATTAGCTATTTGCGATTATGTTTATATTTATTTTTATTCTTAAATATTTTGTAATAAGGATAAGCCAAAAAAAAAAAAAAAAAAAAAAAGAACAAAACAAAAATAATAATGTTAATCTAGCCTCGGTCTCTCTATAATTTTAACAAGCTTAACTGTCTTTTTTTATTGATCAAACAGAAGAAGATCAGAAGTTTACCCAAAATATTTGGGTAATACACACATATTACATATATATTATTATATTTATATAAATAATAGTTTCATTATTATTATCATAATTATTATTGTTGTTTAAGCAATTAAATTCAAAGCTACAAACTAGGAAAATTAAAAAAAACAGCTTGCGTTGACATTTTGAGATTAGCCATTTTCTTTTCATTGTTTTTGTTGTTGTAGTTGTTGTTGTTGTGCCGCCCAGAGTTCACTCAAGAGGTCCTTTTGCAGCAAACTAGCATAAAGTTATGGCTTGTGACCAGCCATTAAATCGATGGCAAAACGTCGACACTTGGCCAATTGACTGGGCATAACATTGCCATTGCGAAAGGATAAATCAAAGGAGGCAGCAGCAGCCGCCGCAGCAGACGAGGCGGATGAGTTACGAAAAGCAGTGCCACTAAAAATAAAAGAAATTTCAATAGTGCTAAATCCTAAAGACGGCTTTTTTCAACTTACCTATAGGGATGCTTGAGGCAGCCATAAACCTCTCGATAACGTCCATATAGAGTGCCATAGGAGACGCCCAGAATGCGAGCGGCCTTTTTCATTTCAAGTCTTTTATTTTTAATGGCATCTAAGACCTGAAATCAATGAAATCAACGAAATAAATATTTATCCAAGGCTCCTGGGACTAACAATAAGATAAACTTACCCTTTTGGTAAACGGTTCTTCCCAAAACTGTGGACGACGTCCTTTGGCCAGATAATCATCCATTTTGATGACATCCTGCCATTGAGCCAGCTCTTCAGTGGTCAAACGCAATTCGGCCGCATCGTAATCCTCCATTTTGTTATCCAAATAGTCGCCAGTGGTCACACCATGTTCACTTGACACCTGACTGCCGCCACTGGAAGCAGCAGCAGCAGCAGCAGCTGCTGGAGTAAAGTCATGGGCCATTAACATGCCATGCTCATTGATAAGATAACCGGCAGCACCTGGAGCACCGGACTGAGTGTAGCCAGGATGCATTAAAGGTGACACTGGCGTAGTTGAACGCTGCTGCTCAACAATCTCTTCCACAGACTGAGGCAGAGAGCGAGTCTTTTCCGGTTCTATCGACTTCTCCGACGATGACAGGCGACGCAATTTGCTATGACGTTCACGGCGATCTGACAGTTTATCCGATTTCTTTGCTGCACTTGCTGTGTTGTTGTTGTTATTATTGTTGGAGGGCATAACAATTTCAGTGGATAAATTCTTGGGCAAATCATTGATAATTTCCTCGGGAACATTTGGTTCTAAATCATTTTCCACAATTTGTATGGGCGATTGACGTTCATCCGAGGCTTCATTGACTTGGCCATTATGCTGGGGCGGCCATTCATTGGAGGATTCATCAGCAGCTTCTGTGGGCTTGCGTTGACGCAACTTGTTGGCCACTGGAACGGAGGAAGGTGATAGCAAAGGAGCAGCAGCAGAGTTTTGACCCGGCCCCTCATCATTAAAGGAACGAGCTGTTTCCAAATAAGCACGCTGAGCTGGCTCCAAATTGGCTGCATATTGGGCCAAATGACGGCTATTTGAAATTGACACAAAATAATTAAACGAAATTATAGAATGACTGATGTAAGAACTTACATATTAAATACATCATAGGCATCATCTAGTGGCGGACGTCCACGCTTGCGTTTGGGGCCCAAATAATGCTCGGGCGCTGGAGGAGCCCCACATTCCAAGCCAGAAGAAGAAACAGCAGCAGCAGCAGCTGCTGGTATCGGCGTCAATGCAGGCATCCGTGCACTCAATCCCAGAGCCGTCTCCATGCTCACTGATGGATGACGTTCCCGTTCTCGTTCACGCTCCCGTTCACGTTCACGCTCCGGTGTGGAATTTAGACGTGGACGCTGCTGTGTTGCTGTTGTTGCTGGCATGGAATTGTGGTTTGCCGGCTGATGTAAAATGTCCTGTAAATAGCTATCCACTTGTCCATGATGATTGCAGGGCGGTGAACTAAATTCAGCAGCAGCCATGGGCAACGGTGGACCATCCTCATCATCACGCCAGGATACCTCAGCCAAGCCCTTAATTTTCAGTTCATCAGCGGTCTTTAACAATGAGGGTAAACTAGCCTAAACACACATTAAATTAAAGTATTATTCAGCTCTATTTTAGATATATGTATCTCTTTTATAAGCTTACATGTTCCACATTTATTTCACCCTTGTACATAAATTCAATGAGACATTTTAGTTCGGCAAAAGTGACATCTTTCATTATAATTATGGGATCCCGTTCACTGGCATAGTTCGATAGCACTGAATCAAAGAATGTGCTGCAGGCACAAAGCACCACCCGATGGGCCCTAATCAATTGTCCCTCACAGGCCAAGGTGACGTCACAGAAGCAGCCACGATCCAATAACTGAGAGAACATGGTCTGCAAATTACTATGGTGGTATTTCCACCGCAGACAATACTGCTGCGGTAGCATTTTTAGGCCTAAAAAAATGAAGCAGAAACAAAAATATACACATAAGTATAAACATATTGAATTTATCCAATTTATCCCAAAAATAACTCATTTCCCAAAAAAAAAAGGAAACGTCAGCTCTCATTCAAAATGAAAGAGATGAGCTGAAATAAATGCAGAAAAATTATTACAAGCTTAAAATCAAATATTAATATTTATTTTAATGTGCAGATTTTTCAAAAAGTACTTAAATATATTTGGACTTCGTTACTTACAAAATACTAAAAAATTATTTAATTTAATTAATAAATGTTTTAAAAGTTGATTACTTAATTTTGAGCAAATAAAATATTACAAGTTTAAAACAAAATTAATATAATCTCAAGTTCTTTCTTTTTTTTATTTTTTATTACTTAGAAAACTCTCAATATTGTTTATTTTAATAACAAACTATTTTAAAAGCTTATTACTATAATTTGAGATGAGTTTTTAGTTAAAAAAAACCTATCATCTAAAATTAATTAATTGTTACCTAAAAAATAATCAATATTGTCTAAATTGAAAAGTTTATTACTAAATTCTTTGGATCTTGCTGCTTTTTTTTAAGTTACTTAAAAGATACTCAATATTGTTTATTTTAATAACAAACTATTTTTGTTTTTTTTTTTTTTATGGCATAACAAATCCATAAATTTTTGCAAATAAAATATTTAAGTAGCAGTTGATGTAATACAAGTAATTGGTTTTTTTTTTTTTGTTGCTCTCTGAATAGTTTATAGTTTTTCAGTACATTTTTTCTTTATTTCCTAAAAAGCTATAACTATAAACTTTAAATTTGTTTTGTTTCTTTTTTTAACGCTTTTATCAGGCAAAAGCGATCCACCCCATTTACTTGAGCTATAAAAGTCAAGAATTTCTCTATCAATTTTATAACCTTTTCTATTTTAACCACCTTCTTCTTTTTTTTTTTTATAAGCAATCTCTGTGTTTTTTATTATCCTTTTAGATGAGATGGTCAAAATACACACACACACACACACACGACTACATATGCAATGAAAAAGGATACTGAAAAAACGAGCAACAGAAACCAGAATCAAATTACAAAATAGAGTAAATTGAGTGTATTCAGGAATATAGATTCAAGTTTTTTTTAGCTATTTGAAAAATATTAAAATATTTAAGTGATTTTTTTTTGCAGTTCATTTTGAGTACTTTTCAGAAATATTTTCAAAAAACTTGAGAAATTCGTTGAAAATGTGAAAACATTTAAGAGGTTTTTTTTTATTATTACAGTTAAGAAAAACCCCCCCCAAAAAAGCTGTAAAATGAAATGCTGCCAAAAATAAATTACACAAAAAGGAAATAACAAAAAAAAAAAGGATTCCAAAAAAAAAAAGTGTAGGTATATAAAATATACGCTATATATAAATATAAAAATATATATACATTTTTATATAAAAATGACCGGTTGGATTTAGGGACACAGAAGCTGTTTGGCTAACGTTTTAAACCATGAACACACACACACACACACATGTGACTTGTTACACATTTCTGTTCCTTAAAATAAAAAAAAAAAATGGAAAAAAAAACCCAAACGAGCACGAAAAGAATAGCATAAAAAATACATGTTTTATTGTATATTTTTCCCGCCATGCCTTCGTTTACACACACACACACATATATATATAATCCACCCAACCAGGACAACAGCCCTAAAATGTGGACTACCCCCCAATTACCCCTCCCGTCCCTCATGCCCCCTTTTTTCATGACTTCTTTTGGATTTTCTCATGGAAAATATTTTTCAGTTTTTATCACATTTTTCTTCTTCTTTGGATTTCATTTTGTTTTTTTTTTTTTTTTGCATTTCTTTATATAATTTTTTTTATTTTTTTTTTTCTTTTGTGTGCGCTTTAATTTCAGTTTTTTTTTTTATTTTACATTTTTTTTAGTATTTTTCTTGCTGGGCAAACGAGCAAAGGCAGCAAGCAGCAGCAGTAAGCAAGAAAAAAACACCATTCCACGAGGTTCCACGAGGCAACAACCAGGAAAAAAAAGGGTCGACAGCCAAGGACGGGGAATTGTTTGGGGGGGGCACTGAGTGGGGGGAGGGAACCGGCGTGTGACGTAAAAAAGGTTGCGAGCGGAAAAATAAAATGAAAAAAGACATTACAGAGCCAGCAAGCAAGCGAGAAGAAGAAGAAGCAAAAAAAAGAAATAAATAAATAAAAACACAAAAAGCATCAGAACAGAGGAAAAAAGCATAACGAGCGTTTTCTTTTTTTTTTTATTATTATTTTCAGTTGCTTTCTTTTTGCTGGCATTTTTTTTTCCTCTCTTTTTAAGCTGTAATTTTTTTTTCCATTTTACTTGACTTTTTTATGTGTGTGTGTGTGTGTGTGTGTGCTCACAATTTTATCCTTTCTTTTTTATATATTTTTCTTTTTTTTTATTTTAAATATCGATTTTTATGTCAACTTAAATGAAAGGTGCACTTTTTTCCCCCATAAAAAAAAAATATAAAAAAAAAAAATTGTATGGTATTTATATGGGTAGATGGGCACGTATGTGTGTGTGTGTGTGTGTATGCTTCTTGCTCCCTTTATATTATTAATATTTTTATTAAAAAAATAAAAAAAATGAGCCCAGGTAAAACGACAACCAACACATGCAAAAGGAAGAACGAGAAGGGGAGACGGAGGAGAAGGAGACGACGACGACGACTCTGACAAAGTGACACGAGCACAAATTGGTTGCTCTAATTGGAATAAATCCCACCGTTCTGATTCTGATTCTGAATTGATTTCACTAACAAATTGGTTTAGCCTTTCCCAAGTTTATTTTAGTTTTTCTTTTTTTATAATTAAAGATGAAAATATTTCAACATATTTCAACATTCTCTAAAAGTCCTTAAAAAAAAAAACCAACACTCAGGCACTCAATTTTTTCCAGTTTTTTGTTCCCTCCCCAAAAAGTAATTTTCTTCTTTTGTTTTTCATTTGCTTTTGTAATTTGTAAATACATTTTTTTTAACGACATTGTTTCTGTCATTTATTTTTTTGTTGTTGCTGTTGTTGTTGTTGTCAAGCTTGTTTGCCTTTTGTTTTTTACATTTTCTTTAATTTTTTTTTATTGTATGTTTTTTTTTAATGTTAATTTAAATTTATGACCCAACCCAAGAGGAGTTGGAATTTTATTTAAAAAAAAAATGCATATATATTTCATTTAATTTTACTAAATAAAATTCCACAAATTGTTTAACTTTTTTAGTGGAATTTTTGGTAAGCCTTCTAAATTTGTTGTTGTTTTTCCATTAACACAAATGGCTTGGAAAATGTTCACAAAAGTGTTAAAAACAAAAATGACTAATTTCTATGTTTCCAGAATCACCCACCATTTTAATTTAATTAATATAAATTTCACTAACAATTAAAAAAAAAGTCTGTTAACTTGAAATAACAGCTGAAAATAACAAAAAAAAAAAAAAACAAAATGAATAAGCAGTTTTTGTTTTTTGTTGTTTTTGTTATTCTGCGTGTTGTCATCATCATCAACAACAACACAAAAAAAAAAGTTTGACTAACAAAAAACAGCAAAAGCAAAAATTAAAATTAACTTTAAATGGCCATCAAAATATCCAAAAAAAAAAACTATACAATTTTTAACTCTTTGTAAAGAACAGAAATAGTTAAATATTTGCCTACAAAAAAAATAATTTTCGAATAAAATAAATCAGATTAAAATAAGAGAAATTCAATAAATTAAAATTGTTATTTATTTTCATAAACAAATTATATTTAATAAAATAAAAAAAGGCCTTAAACAATCCAATTTAAAAACTAATTTTATGTATTTCTTACTTTGGTTACTCTTTTTTTTCGAGGTTTTATATAATTGTAAGTTTTCTTTAAAAATGAAATAAGTTTCAAAGAAAAAATCAAATTAAAAACTAATTTATTTAATTCTTCTTTTGGTTAATTTTTTTAAGCTTTAATTAAATTATAGCTTGAAAGATTTCGCATAAACAAAAAGTGTATTTATACAATTTACAAGGAACTTAAAAAAAGGCAAATTAAAATCGAATTTATTTGATTCTATTTGGCTAATTTTTTTTAAACATAAAATAAATCATAGCTTGAAAGATTTCTCATAAATAAAAAGAGTATTTCAATATCGATAAAATAAAATAAAGCCTTGCCTTTCCGCCCACTCTGAATTTTAATAAAAATCATTGAAATGTAATTCTTAATATTAGAAAAACATATTATAAGTGATTTTGAGTTAAACGGTGGAACATTGCGGTAATTAAGCCGCTTTTTTGCTTAACTATTTATCAAGCAAAATCTAAAATAGTTTCCAAAATTGACTATCATTTCGGCTGAAATTCGCTACCCAGGATCTTTATGGGTCACTCAATCCGATGGTGAAGTCAGATTTTTCAAACTATATCAATGGCGAAGGAAATTCGGAAAAATTGGACTAAATACTTATGTAAAATTGTACAGAAACATTACAGAAAAATGAAAGCTTACATAAATGCATTGATTTCGAGAAATGGTGTAAAACTTCTTCTAACTTTGGAAATGTGTTCAGAGATCTAAAAAAAACTCCGAGTGATGAAATTCAAGGAATTATTGAACATATTATTAAAAAATAAGCCAGGAATACAACGTCTTATTCTTTTTGGTTAACAAGTAGATAAAAATGATTTAAAAAAATATTCAGAGTGGGCGGAAAAGTAAGGGTTAGAGGGGAGGGGGGGGGGGGGGGGGGGGGGGGGTGGGGGGGGGAGGGGGGGGGGGGGGGGGGGGGGGGGGGGGG
>JAWNPY010000046.1:0-31836 GCA_035078625.1 Scaptodrosophila scaptomyzoidea
TTATTCATGATTTTTTTCCTGATTCTTACGTGTCCAAGACATGTAAAAATAATAAGATCATGAACCCTAAACGAAAAGCCGATTTGTAATAAAGGAAAGAAAATTAAAATTGATATTAATTTTAAATTTAGAAATTTTATTTGAATTTCTTTGTATTCATTTTGTTTGAATCAATATCTTTATCAATATCAAAAAGTAGCTGTTTTTCTGGTATAACCTCAAATATCTGACAATCCTAAAGTGATGGGCCAATTCGAGGCTTTCCAATAACTATAAAAATTTATTTTTAATTAATAACTTGGTCATAAACTTTACAAACTTTTCTAGAACTTTACCAAATTTGGCATTTTATTTTCACACGCTTTTGAATCAAGGTGCATTTGAATTAAATAAAAAAATAAAATAAAAAGTGAATCAATTAATATAGAAATGCACTCAACATATACAAAAGTAAGCTTGTAGTACAGTCGTAAATTTAAGTTGCTGTTGCTGCTTTCTGCTTTCTGCTGCTGCTCACTCACTACGCACTCAACTCATTTGCGACCGCCCACACACACTTACAACAAAGCGAAACTATTCGAAACTACAATAACAACAACAACAATAATAGTCATAGTCGTAGAAAAGGGTTAAAAGGAGATAAAGGAAGCCAAATGAGAGAGAGAGAGAGAGAAAGAGAGAGAGAGAGAGTAAAATGAATGTTACTCAGTTACTCAGCCGCAAATGTTCCAAGTTGGCGGTAGTTTTCCCAATAGTTTAAAATTCATTTTATATGCAAAAACTAAACCAATACAAACGTACATATTCCCACTCATGGCTCTCTGTCTATATACTTGTAGGTATATATTTAATTGAGAATAGAGACGCACTCAAACTAACATGGCCAAAGTTGTACTTATATACACAACTACATATACACACACACACAATAAATCTGACAAAATTACACATATCCATGTAAGTGTGTGTGTGTGTGTGTATATTATGTAAATTGTTGCATTTTACTACTCAAATGGTAGCAGCAGCAACAACAACAACAACAAATGTATTGCTGATTTTGTCCTACAGATTTTATGTTGTTTTTGCTATTATTATTATTGTTTTTGCTGTTGTTGTCGGTGGTTGATTGTTGTTGCTGGTGCTGCTCATTCTCAACGTCGTTGTTGCTGTTGCTGTTGTTGTTTATGATAATGAGCAATTCGCTCATACGGCCCAACACACACTCATACATCCATACATATGTACATACATTAATATAGCCATCTCGCTTCATTTGCCTACCATTCATTTTCGAGCGCCAACAACAGCAACAGCAACAGCGTTGGCGGCAACAACAGCAACAATTCACAGCAGCAACATCCCAAATAGAAATAGAGAGCAGCAGTAGTTGTAGTAGGATGGTCCTAGTTCTATTTATGCACGTACGAATGAATGGGTTATACAATATGCGCGAACCATGGTGGTTTTATCATCCCCCTCCCCCCCCCCTCACTCACTCCTCTCTCCCAGTGTTTTTAAACTCTAAAAATTCTCCTTTTATTTCTCTCGTTGTTGCTGCTCCTGGTGCTGTTGCTGCGGCGCCCATCGGCGTTGATAATGATGCAAAGTTTATGTATTTTGTGTAGAAAATAAAACCTGATTTTCAGACATGAAATGAGTGAAATGTCCATGGGTCTATTCCCTTTGCTGTCTCTCTGTCTGTCTGTCCATTTTGGTCAGTCTGTAAAGGGTTGTACATAAATGTATGTATGTGTGT
The DNA here is from genome assembly GCA_035078625.1 of Scaptodrosophila scaptomyzoidea. Lineage (NCBI taxonomy): Eukaryota > Metazoa > Arthropoda > Insecta > Diptera > Drosophilidae > Scaptodrosophila > Scaptodrosophila scaptomyzoidea. The sequence continues at coordinate 1,757 of JAWNPY010000046.1, forward strand.
GCCCCTCCCACTCAACCACAACACACACACACACACACACACACACACACACCCCCCAAACCTCTCCGGAAAAAAGGCCCAGTTTCAGCTCATTTATTTAAAATTTATTTTGCATTTCGTGAAAAATACGCGAGCGCATTTTAATCTGCATGACTGGACATGAACGTGGAACCTCAACCAACCAACCAACCAACCAACGAGCCAACCAGCGAACCATTCTCCCTCATCTCAATTATTTCAGTTGCTGAAATCAGATTCAAAAACGGCAAGTGTTGGCCCCAGTGCGCGTTGCACGCATTAAAAATGACTTTCAAATGGTGGCAGGCAGGCAGGAATATCCCAGACAGACACACAGATAGATCCGGTCCGGTTCGGTTCGGTCCAGTTGCCTGGGATGCTGCTTTGTTGGCCACAGCACTTGTTTATGCTGCGTTTACATGGCGTGGCGGCGTCCAGGCAACCCGATTTCATTCAAATTCAGCCTCAGCTTCAGCCTCCCCCCTGACCGTTTCTCTGTCTGCCCGGACCTGACTCGACCTGACCTGACCGACTGACTGACCAGCGACTCTCGTACTTATTGGTGAGAATATGGTTGCGTTTCCGTTTCCGTTACAGCAGCGCCCACCCACATACAAGCCGAGTATAAATTGTTGCATAAATCTGTAAACACGCGCCATCCAACGCCGTCGTCGATCCACCTAGCTCCATTTATCCAGTCCTCTCTAGCAATATGGTAATATAAACTCACTCAGTTTTAACTCAAACTCAATTCAACTCTTTTTTGAGTGTATGCGTATGCGTGTGTATTTTAGTCTCATATGTAGCACATTACGACATACGTTTCCATTCTCCGCCCCGTAGACCTTGCCAGCAACACAATTATCAGCAGCAGCAGCAGCCACGACGTCGTCGTCGTCGTTGTTGTCGTCGTCACACTTTGAAATTTGAAAAGTTTTTTGTGTGAAAATTTCAAAAAATTTCAACTCGAAATTCTGTTGAATCGCCAGCGTCGATGTTATCATTTGAATTTGTGCCGTTAGCCGGTTCACTTCAGAGACGCTTCAGACGCCGGAGTCTCTCAACAACCAATATCATCATCAGGAGTAGAAAAACAATCAAAACACAACTCCCATTGTTATTGTTATTATTATTTCTAAGTGTACGGGTGTACTACAATATATGTGGGAATCGGAATCGTGTGTGGCCCATTGAATCGCGGTTTCGGAGAGTTCGTTTTTTTTATTCTGTTTCTGTTGTTTTGGCGTAGTCCCGTCGTCGTCGTCATCGTCGCATTTTATCGCATTCGTTGGCCGTAATCGTCGTATTCGTGCGGCAAGTGCAACGTCGCTCAAAAGCAACTTCGGCCCCAGCCCGTAAACTGGTCGGTCGGCTGTACTTGTTGTCGGCCACGAGTAGCAGCAACACCAACTGCATTTGGCCATCCATTTGCTATTGCAGAGCGGCTTCGACAACGGCGACGACGCTAGCAGCATCCACAACACATTTAAGCTCCGAGCTCTCAAGCCAGCCATTAACGAGCCAACGGAGTCATCGAGCTCGCGCTGTGTTCATATGTCACTTTGCATTCTGACCACTAACTCGCCGGCCGTGTTTCCGGGCGCCAAATAAATAAAAAAAATATAAGAGAAATCAAATATAAACCAAAACAACCCGCAATCCAAATACTTTTATATGCAATTCTCTTATAGACTAAGACTCTGATTCTACTTCGGATTTGGAATCGGAGTCGGACTTGAAAAAATATTGAAATTATTACGTGAATTCGCGACACGTGTCGTGTGTTTTTCATTGTGATTTTTTTTTGGGTTTATAAAAAAAAAACAAATTGTCAAATCGTCAATAACTAAGCCAACCAATTCAATCCAATAATCAATCAATTTATTTATCAAATCAACCACAAAAAAATATATAAAAAAAGAAAAACGGAGAAATTGTGTCATTATTTTTTTTGGTTCTTGTGGAAATTCCAAAACGGTCAAGATCATTCTCAAGTAAGGAATAAGAAAATAAAACAAGTAGGTAATACCTAAAAGCAATTTATTAAGAAATAAACGAGTGGTCCCACAACAATTTCCGTTTTTGAATCGGAGTCCAATAAATTACCAAGCGTGATTTAAAAAAAAAAGCAGTTAGCTTTACAATAATATTACACAAAAAGTTTTAAATCAAATCTTCTGGAATTTCCACCCAAAACATAAAAAAAAACATAAAGTAATAATAGAATCCTCCAGCTTAAAAAACGGAAAATAACTGTGAATTTACAGCTGAAAGAAAGGTGAGTTTTAAAATGATTTCTTTAGATCTGTTTTTAAATTATAGCTAGGAAATTAGAGAATATTCAGTGAAAGATTTTTAGTGTCCAAATAGTTAAAGCCGTTAAAGTTTCAACGATTCAACTAGAAGGGTTCAAATTTTCTAACGTCCTTCAAATTATTCTTAATCGAAATTGGATTGGATTGAGAAATAAAAAATGAATTTTAACAATTTTTGAATTTTATAATGTTCACTTATTTCGTAAAAACATTAATTTTTTGAAATGCTTAAACATTTTATTTTGCTATGTAAATGACTTTAATTTAAAAAAAAAAGTCTTAAACTGAATATATTTCTATTTTTCATTAATTTGATTTTGTGATTTGAAAATTGAAGTTTATTTTCTTTAATATTTTGTTTGTTAATTATTTTAAAAATAAAGAAGGACCAAGTGGATGTTTAGGATTACCAAAAAAAAACAAGAAAATGCCGGTCATTAAAAGATTTTGTTTCAAAAAAAATGGTAATTGAATTTCAAATTGAAATAGTCTTAGCCTTAATTTTGGCAACATTACTTGGAACACAATTAAAATTGCAATATAAATAGATTTATATTGAGTCATACGAATTGAATTGAATTGAATGTGAATGAGATGTCAACGATATGATTTTTTTTTTCAATTGCATCCAACTATATATGTTTTTATTAAAATCCAATCGTAGCCACAACAGCAATAACAACAATTGCCGCAGCGTGTAAATAAACAGCAAAATAATCATACACAAACATGATACCTTGAAAAATCATTGGTGAACCGCACTTATGCGCCGCAAGTTCTACCGCGAAATTGATAATTCAATGGTTAACCAACCGACCAACTAAAAACGGAATAAAAAAAACAAACAAAAATTGCGTGAGAAAACACAAAAAATAAAAAACAACAAACAAAAAAGAATCGACAAAAAGTAACTGAAAAAATCACACTACGAAATCGTTTAAATCATCTGATAAAAGAAAAAAAAACAACAATAAAAATAGCTACTTTTTTTTTGTGCATAATCAACAATAAATAAATGGGAATATACATACAAAAAACATTATCGAGGGGAATATGAATATGATGCTCTCGAATTGACGAGTTCCACTCAAGTTGTTTGTTATCATCAAGGGCGGCTCGAATTGGTAGAATGGGGGCAGACAGGTTGGCTGCCCGACTGGCTGTATTTGAAAGTGGTCAACCAACTCGTTGACCGCAAAAGAGAAAAAATAATAAAATGAAATAAACACACACACACACACACTTATACACATACACAAGCATATGGGTAAAAACATTTTGCATTGCAGTCAAATCAAAAACAAAACAAACTGCAACAACTATGCTCAAAAGTAGGCAATATTTTTTTATTTTTAATATATTATTTTTTTAGTTTTAATTGCTTTAAGAATACAATCAATTACAATTGTTTATTGCAAATTTCATTTTACAAAAGCATAAAATAAAACAAGAAAAGAAGCTTAGAAGAATTTGGTTTAAAATGTTAATGTCGTTATTCAAAAATAAATTCATTATATACAGCCATTTTGAATATTATTCAGGAACAATTAAATATTGAAACCTTTGGCCCATAAGAAATAAGTGATTTTCCCGGTGAAGAGCCGATTGTAATTTTAAATTTTAGTCCCTATGAATTTCCTTAAATGAATAGGAAAAATTGGGAATTGAGCATTCAAATTCCCAATTCGAATTTTGTCAAAACTTATCCAAATCTTCAGCCTTTAAATTCGATTAATTTTATTTTTTCATAAATTATACAATTTTGGTAGCTCATTTAATAACTTATTTTTTAATGCAATGTGACAATTTGAATGGATCAATGTTGGATATAATTGGATTTGTATTTGATTTAAATTGTCATAATTTTGATTTTAGTTTATTATAGTTATTTTTTGCGTCGCATTTGATTTGTAAAATTATTGTCAATTTCGAACCAGCTGAGCTGTCAAATGCCAACAATTTGGCTCATCAATTGTGAAGTGATTGCTTCTTTATAATTAAAAATATTCCCTATTTAATACCAACAAAATGGCCACCGACAGCCATAGACTCTTTCTCGTAATTCTTTTTTACAAATTCAACTCATTTGCTATGATGAATATTACCCAATACACAGTTAATTGATCCAGCCACATCAGTCTGTTTGTATTCTAATCAGTCCCTCAGTTTTAAAGCTTAAATTTTGGTGATTGAAATCGGTTTTGACTATTCATTTAGGGTGCAACATGCAACAAGAATAATTGTCTAAACACTGCAAATAAAATGTGTATTTAAACAAAACCGTGATTGAAAAAAAGCATATAAGCTTCGACGCTCCTGAATTGGCTTTCCTCTAGGCATATTTTATTTAACTTTTTTTTTTTTGATCCATGCAATTATTTTGCATTATTTGCCTTTTTTTGTTGTATTTCTTTTATTATTTTTGTGCGTTTGTGATTTCGTTCTTGTCATACAAAGTTGTTGTTGCTTTTGTTATTGTACTTGTCTGGTTTGTATTTTTAATGCAACTTTTATCGATTTAAATTAAAAAGCATTGCTACAAAAATTGTAAAAATTGTTTGTGCCGGTAAACGCTTCACTCACACACATATTTGTATTCTTATTTGTATGCATTCGTATATATTCCATGAATCCACGTGTGTGCGCATCTGTTGAAATTTCCGGAAAACATTAAACCAAAAAAAACCAACTCACAGCACATTAATTTGACCGTGTGTGGCGCCCTCGGTCATGTCATTCTTGTTCTCACGATTGCAAAAAAAAAAAAAACAAAAATTAACAAAAAAAAAATCGAATTCTCTTGTCTCGGTTCCTGTCATGCAAAAGTATCAAAAGTAAGTTGGAAAATCTCGTTAATTCTGGCTTTCATTTCTGACATTCTCCACGCACAATTTGCCATTCCATGAGACGGCCAATCCGACTCAATCCGAGTTCAGGAATTTTACAAAAAGGTTTGCAATTATTGTGGACAAGAGTCGAAACTATCCATTGTACTCAATATTGTATCCACCTAATAAAATTGCTAGTACTTTATTTGAAAAATAATAAATCTCCAAAATTATATCAATGCATTATAAGAAGTTCAAGCAACACTTGAAGACCTGTCAGGATTATTTGAATTACTATAAAATAAAGTTTTGCTTAGTTAAAAAAATACCAAAAAAATTATTCAAACATCAATAAAATTGCTTCATGGTAAAAACATCTTTCAGACTATAATATTACATATAAAAATTTATTTTTGCAAAGAATTATCAAGGGAAAATTAAAAATGTAATACAATTTTACAATATTTTTAAATTGATTAGTTCATTTTTATCATTTTAAAGCAGCCAGAAAACTTTCATTAATAATAAGCTATCCTTTTATATCCAGATTCTATTTAAAGTATTTTGTTAACAGAAAATTTAACAATACCGATTAAGTTTCTTGAACAAATAAAATAAAATGCGTTTTTCTCAAAACAAATTTTTTTCAGTAATTTTGGCAAGTTCATATTATAATATTCTAAAAGATTAAAATCATGGCAATGAATTCAAGTAAACTGTATTTTTAGTAACTATGTTTTTAAGACATTAATTGACTGTATATCTAAAATATTTTTATTAGATAAGAGTTCGAAAAACCATTCAAATTTTATGGCTCCCTTAAATGAAAAGTCAGAAAATTAAGAGAATTAGCAACTAAAAATCAACCGAAAATTATAAACGTATTGTCGCAGCATGGAACTCTTTTCCGCATGTTGCAGGACTGTTTTTGAATTTTATTAAGTTTATTGTTTTTAATTTTTAAGTTATCTGTATCGAATATAATCGCTTTCTTAGTTGGGAAACAAAACCCAAGGAGTAGCTTGGAAAATGATAGTTTAGAAATATAAAGTTTTTAAAAGAAATTTCAATAGCTACTTACAGTCTGTTAAGTAAGAGCCTGTACGGCCTAACTTGGTTAAAAATTCGCGTAAAAAATTTTTTTTTTTTTATTGAAAGTTTATAATGTTGAGTAACATGCTTTTTAATCAATATTTGTTTCAGTCGCTTTCTGAATTAATAGTAGCTTGACTCCTGCGAGCCTACTTTTGACCAGTTTTTCCACATAAACCCCTGTAATGACTTCCAAATGCAACGAATTTCTCGTGAAAGTTGCCTAAAATCTTTGACCAGGTGTGGGACTTAGAAATATGACCCCAAACAGAAGTATCATCGGTGAAAGTTACATTATTTCAGTCCCGATTCATATTTTCTTTTGACCTACGCGGGGCGCTTTTTGACGTGTTTTTTTCCAATAGAAAAAGCTTCATCGGACCACGATTTCTAACGTCATTAACTCGAAAATGAGTTCGGATGGTTCGTTAGACAATTCATGGCCCTTTGGCATCAATTTTACAGATCCTTAGCGTAATGTCGGAAAAGGATTCCGCAAAAACAGAGTGACTATCATTTTTGAGGATGCTTCACCCTTTGAGCCACGATCTTTAAATCATCGAAATTTTTAGTCTCCTAAATAGCTGGATCCACTTGGAATAAAGTGATTTTCACTTTCCAATATATTTGACAGCAGTTTTAAAGAATATTTTTGGTCCTTTATAGTGAGAAAGTTGGAATTCTGCTTTGTAGTGCAACGCGGCACTCATATCGTTTTTTTTGAAATTCTAAAAAAGAACTGAATCCAACTGCCTATTTCAAATTAAAGCATTAAAGACAATACTATTATTAACAACCTGGCGTCAAAGAACCAATCGATATTAAATTTTAACGACAAGTTAGGGCGTACATATTGAATGATCATTTGCGAAATGCTTATAAATTTATAAAATATCCATAATAAAGAGCTCATTTTCCAAGCTGCCTTTTAATGCACTTTTAATATAAAGATGCTTTTACACCAATTGTACTATATAAATGTATACTTATCTTATGTACTGGAATACCTACGAGTATATAGAATTAATCCAACAATAATAACAACAACAAGGGCGTATATAAAAAGCGACCAAAAGCCCGAAAGACTAACCAAACCGAGGGCAAAATTACAGTGTAAATTGCAATGGCAATGACAGCAAAAATTGTAACGCCAGCAGCAGCAACAACAACAATACAATTAATAAGAATTACAAGTTGTATAGCGAATATATATATGTGCTTATATATGCCCCGATCCGATCCGATCCGGTGTGGTGTGGTTCGGCCTGGTTCGGTTCGGTTTGGTTCAACCAACTTGCCACCAGCCGCACAAGCGCTAATGACTTAATAAATCATCGCGTGCGACAAAGAATGTATAAGCGCCACTGATGGCGGCTGCGTTGGTGGCAATGATGATGATGATGATGGTGGCAGTAGCAGCAGCGGCAGCAGCAGCAGCAGCGGCAGCAGCATTGCGGCTATGGATGCTGGTGCATCCTTCTGGCTCTACAGGCTGCGGTTGCCAACGCTGGCAACAACCAAAAATGTATAATTCAATAAAATTCCGCAAATTCCTTTAATCCTCAATATTCATTAAAATATGCCTACAGGCAGGCAGCAGAGGCAGACTGACAACGACAACGGCAACGACAACAGTGGCAGTTGCAGGCGGTTGCAGCAGAGCCGTGATTCCATGTTGCTTTTATTTTGTACAGTTTCAATTAAAAGCATTTAAATAAAGCCACTAGCCCAGAACCCGGAACCCTGAACCCAGACCAGCCCAATCCCCAATACATCCCTGTTGTGCAGTTTATTAACGGAAACCAAAAGTCCTGCTCCGCCATAGTGGCCAGGTGGTCATGTATACAGGTCGTTACTTCTTTGTATTTACGGCCCGGTTCGGTTTGGTTGGGTTTGGTTTGGTTTGGTTCGGTTGGTTGGTTCTTTGTAATTATGTACTCAAGTATATAAAGTACAGTTGCAGTTTATCCTTCGGGGCCATGTAAATGGTAGAGTAGAGCTCAGGGCACGACGATTGACGGTTAATCAGCAACTTAAATGTGTCGTGCGGCAAAGGACTTAATGCTCCTCTCACAAAAAACAAAAAAAAAAACACTTTGGAATACTTTTTGGAATGATTCTCGTTGCCATTTGCACGTTACAAAAATTAATTCGATTTGTCCAGCGGTCATTTTAATCGCTCTACGCTCGCACAGAGAAAATACAATTAAAAATTAAAACGTGAGTGAAAATTATAATGAGTCCAAGTCTGTTGTTCAACGAGTACGGCACTTCATTAACGCGTTGCTTTATGAGAAGAAGAAGAAGTAGAAGAAGAGGAAAAGCAGAGAATAACCTCTCCAAAATTTAACCCACTTTAATAATGGTGTCGCCGTAAACCGCAAAATGCAACTCCCTGTATTAACCGCAATCAAGCGACCCCAAAAAAAAAAAAAAAAATCAACTCAAACTCCCCCATTCTCAGAGTCCTTTGAACTGTTATTGATAGGCGACAAAATGTTAACAAGCTGTTGATAAATGGCAAACAGCTGAGCCAAAAAAAAAGAGAAGAGAAAGAAAAATGAACAGGAAACAAGTGGTGATGTAAGGTGAACGAATTGAAAGCTACGGTCAACTACTTTGGCCAATGTCATAAATTTACATGCAACGCGGTGCGATGCACTTAACACGACGACGGCGACGACGACAGCAAACGACCCAAAACGGCAACAAAAGGCAAATAAGCAAACAAACAACATGCCACTGCCACTGCCATTGCCACCATCGTTTTCAGGCCACAAACCTCAGTGACATGCAATTGACGATGGCAGCGAATAAACGTACGAAAAACGTACTACAAGGAATCCCCAATCTCTCCAGTTCTCAACCAATCCCAATCCCACCAGCCCAGTTCGTGGCCTCAATGTTGGCCTCAAAATGCAAAAAAGAGCCCCAAAAAAAAGAAAGGCCGTCGTAATCGCAAAACGCACCAGTCCGAGTGAGGACTGACAACTGCCACTGCCTCTTGCCCCTTGCCACATTTCCGGTATGCCTGGTTCCGTGGTCCTCCATAGTCCGTTTATATGCCCAGTGTGTGTGCCGCAATCTTTGCACGTTGTCAACAAGTTTGACTGCAGCAGGCACGAATATCCATGGGAAACCCTGGCCAAGGAGTAGGAGTAAGCGCAGGCTGCAGGCTGAGAGTTGACAGGCATGGAGTATGAGGAAATTGGGAGTGCATGCGCCACATACGTTAAATGTTAAAAAGCAAAAAGAATTAAGACAGGAACATAAAAGGATGCATAAGAAAGTCATATTTTTGTAAGAACGAATTTTTAATGCTCTCTTTCCAATACATGGGACAAATGCAGAAAATGTTTATCATCTGGTTAAGAATAGATTTCTGTTTTATAATGAATTCACTCTCAAAAGAAAGGATCCAATATTTATTAACTAAATTCTATTACATAAAAAATCAAATAAATTAAAAAAAATATCAATCAAAGGTGAACTAAAAGCTGAAACTTCTATTTAAAAACTAGCCCCATATGCGATTAGGGAGACTTGTAAACAAGTTCCTCAAGAATCCTGCTTTGTTATATAAATAAATTAAAATAATATATCAAACTATATGATTATAATGAACATTTTGAATTTTTTTATTTTTCGCTTAAAATTTATAATAAATACTTTTATTTACTAAAAATTTCAACACCTAAAATGTAAAATGAACTTTTATCTTTCAAAATAATGTCAAGACAGAAATATTAGTCAGTGTCAGTGTTAATGAAAATCACAAATAATTTTTCCCTTGTGCTTTAAAGGGTTAAGACATTTTTTGGTATTCAAAAACAGAGTCTTATTAAAATACTGACAATGAGCTTATTATTTATTAATTGTGTTAGGTATTTTAAAGCCAAGATTTCAATTTAAATGCCGAATTTGCTATTGAAGAGCTTATTTTTCTATTCGTTTGCCGAGCCATTTATTTATGGTAGAAATTGCGTCTGTTTTTTAAAAGTTTTCTATTAAAAATCGGATTATTTTATAAAAAAAAAATTTATGGTTTTATAGTATTTTATGTATTTTACCTAAATCTACCTAATTTCAAATTATTAAAGTATTTCAGATTATTAACAGTCTTAGTTTTAGTCCATGTAAAATATTACTTGGAGTATTCATTTAAAAACCATGTTTTTTTTATCAAAAACCCGAGTGTTTTATCCAAAAGGTTATTCTACCTAAATATAACAAATTTTCAAAGCATCGTTTTGCTATTTGGTAAGCTAAAATGATTAAAAATTTCAGTGCAGTCTTCACTTCAGTATAGAAAGAGTATGCAATGCATTTAAAAAGGCCTCACTGCCGCCAATGAGTATGCAGTTTTTTTTATTTTCATTTTGTATATGTGTGCGTGTGTTTTTTTGTATTTATTGATTTTTCATGTTTTCTGGCCAGCCCAATCTCCCATTACACACATTACACATACGCAACGTGCAACATGCAACGGAAACCGTTTGACTGATCAAAAGCGTTTCCGTGCGTTTTGGCCGTGTTGTGTCCCGTTTTATTCCCCGCATTTGCTGCCACCAAATAAAATAATAATAATAAAAAAAAAGAGTCGCAAGAGAAAAATGGCAAAATTCTCGGCTCGCCGTTCATTTTTGTAATTTTTCGTATTTTTATTTTCATTTTGTTCGTTTTGTTTTTTTCCGCATGTCCGCCGTTTATTGTTATGGCCGCTCAACACGCGCTTTCGTCGTGTCCTGTGTTTATTATGGTTGTTTGCATTGTTCGCTGCATTTTTGTGCCTTGCTACGTTTTTTTCCCCCGATGCTTTCTTATTTTTTTTTTTTTTGTTTTTGTACTTTTTGTGTGTTTTTTCGGTCAGTTTTCTGACGACCACCAAACAACTCACCTGCTGGGGCAGCAACGGCATCAATGGTGGCCGCTTTTTGTTGCCTCTTTTGTTGGTGGCAACCACATATTTGGTTGCTGATTTTTGGTTTCGTAATTTTTCTACCCACATGCCGCAAGCCCAGAGGCACTCGGCCTGTTTTTGTTGTTGCTGTTTTTGTTGCTGTTGCTGTTACCATTGTTGTTTGCGTGTGTTGGCGGTTTTGTTGTTGCCATTTTCCATTTTTGTCGGTTTACAAATTATAAAGTGCTGCCACCGTTCGCATTCCGTTCTGTTCTCTTGTATTTTTTTGATTTGTTTTGATTGTGTTTGTTGTTGTTGTTGTTTTTCTTTTTTTAACGAGAATCCAAAAGTGATTGAAGTGATAATTGTCATAGAAAGGGAACAGTTTTTATTAAGTCCACTGATTGAGCTATTTTCATTTAATAAACTTGAGGGATTGCAATTTTTTGTGAAAGATCTTGAATGAATTAATAGGAAATTTATTTTACTTATTTAATATTAAAGACTTCTAATTTAATTTAAGAAATCTGAAATAAACACATGAGAAAGAATTCGAAAGCCGCACTGAATCGATTTCCTCATCAAATTCGATTACGGTTTTCGAGATTTTTGCTCATTTATATTTGAAATTGTAAATGAATTGCAATTATTAAATTTTTCTTTTCCATAATTTGCCAATATCCATATATTTCCAGTAACTCAATTCATTAAAAAATTATAGATATTATAATTTCCCAATAAGTTGTAATTAATTAAGTGGATATTTCCAGGAACTTAATTCATTGAAAAATTAAATAAGTTTTGGTCTTTTTCTTCTAAAACCTTTTACGCTATCATTTTCTTCAATTTTTATTGATTGTGTATTCTAAATTGTCGTAATTCGGAATAAGTAAAATTTGCTAAGAATTGCCTGCTAAAATAAAAAGTAATGCTGAGCTGAGAGTTTCAATTCAAAGAGAGACAGACAAATATTTCAAATAAATGCCCCAGTTTAAGAGATAATTTTTCTTTTACTTTTGAAAATTCAAACCATTTTGATTCAAACTCAGGAACTTCAATCGACGATATCTTAGAGACCAATAAAGATATTTCAAAGTTTAAAACGAATTTTGATGAGATGCCGTTATGATAATTTTGAAAATATTATTTGGCGTACTTGTAGCACTTTTAAAAATCTCGAAAACCTGATGTATTTATTGTATGGAGACTTTACTGAGGTTGGACTCGAATTCAGCGCGTCAAGTATATTCCAGTTCCTGGTTCTGCAAATTTCTTAAACTTTGTCGGCCTGTCTAACTATAACTATAAAATTTAAATGCCTTTCATTATAGTTTAAGGATTTAATAATTAATTCTTTACCGAGAAACTTTGACATATTTTAATAAATTCATGTAGATAAATTCTGATTGATTAATGTTTAAAAATAAAATCTTAATTCTTTGAAGAACAGCTTAGAAATAGAAAACAATTATGTTCAATAAAATTGCTTTTACTCAATTGATTCTCTGACTCTCTAAACTTGAAAGATATTTTATTTTTTTTTTTTCTGAGTAAAACTGAGTAAAATTTTTACACTTTACCAGGAAATTGATGCAACTGACATTTCAATTAAGCAACCAAATTGCAATCAAAATCAAAAACTGCACCCACATAGTAAATGAAAAATCTACAAAATATTTACAACACACACATACAAACACACAGCAAAAAAAAAAACAAAAATAGGATAGAAAATAAAAATGCTTTTTAGGTCTACCAATATTATTCCACACAACTTCAATGCCACAAAAAGTTGGTTAGTTTTTGGTAATAACTTAAAATCTGCACTTGCCACTTTGTAGTGCAGCAATTGCAACAAAACCAGCAACAGCAACAACAAAAACAACAACAACAAATCCCTTAATGCAGTTTGAGGCAAAAACAAAACAAAAACTAAAATACATACACAAAACACAAAAAAAAAGTGCAAGTCAACACACATCACATTTGCCAAGGCCTAAAAATGAAATTGTATAGAAATGTTGAACCAGAAATGTTGCCAGAAATCCTGGCATCCTGGAAGCACCAACAACAACAACACATTGGGTCGGTCCACCGCAGTTCTGGGTGTAAAAATAATTTAACTAAAAATTGCACACAAAAATGTTAGCACCGTTCGGTCCGTCACACGCATGGAGACGACAGGACCAAGGACGATGAATGGACGGACGGACGGAAGGGAACCAGACAGGACAGAACAGGAATCGGAACTAAAGGAGGGGCCAGAGGGAATTAGGAAGCAGGACATAAATGGCACAACACCCACGCATATACCGCAAAATGCTGTGGGCGGCATTTGTGGCAGGAGTGCGACAAGATTGGACATGTCCTCGTCGTCGTCATCGTCGGGGGTTGTGGAGGGCGGAGCATGTGTGATTTATCAATATGTGAAACTGTGTGTGTGTAAATGAAATGCAATAGTAAAAATAAATAAATAAAAATTTAAAAACAAAGTGGAAAACATACCCAAACTAATAAAATCAGTGCCGAAAAATATAAAACACCCCCACAAAAAAAAACAACAAAAAACTGACCGCATAAGGAGTGAATTGGAAATGTAATTGACAAAGGAGCGGATCGGGGGGGCGTTGCCAATTCCCAATTCTAACTCACTCGCCTAGTTCCGTTCAGTTCAGTTCAACTCACTCACAATCAGTTGAGTCAATTGGGGTCTTCGTGTGCTTGTCGAGTCGAGTTGAGTCGAGTGAAAAACGACGAGATAAGACGAACCCAAAATTAACAAAGTGAGTGGAGAGCAACAGAACAAAAAGAGTGTAAATAACAGCGCCCCATTAAGACAACAAGGGTTAAAAACGTATAACTTCTGCGCCCCCAAGTGACTTTCGAGTTGAATGTGTCCAAGCCACACATGAGTTGATATGTGTGTGTGTGTGTGTGTGTATATAATTTGCTAATTGAGAGCGCTCCAAGTAATGCTCCAGCCAGCCTCGTCTGAGTGAATCGAATCGGTGGCCAAAATGAGTAAGAGCGAGCGAGTTAAAACTAATTAAAAGTCGCATATGAAAATAAATCATACAACGCCAGTGGGGAAAAAAAGCAGCTAGCTTACTCAATTCTCCTTTTATAGCAATCTCTCAAAATAAAAGTAGAACCACAAGGGCTAAAAATAAAAATTATACATTGTATTCCGTGAATACTGTAAACATTTTCGTTACTAAAATGACAATGACAATGGCCATATTGATGTGGTTAACCTTAACTCTCATAAAAATTCAAGTTTCTGAGATCATCCCTAATCGAAAATATTTTTAACGGTTTGGTTCAAGTGGTTCAAATTGCGTAAAGCTTAAGAAAATCATCAAATAATTTTAATTGAAAATTTAAAAAATTCGGCTCATAATATTTTCAAAGTGATTTTGAAACTTGATAGGTTTTTTTTTGTTAAAGTTTCAGAATATATGCATCAAATGGGAAAAAATGCCAAATGGTTTTATTTTATTTAATTCTATTCTTCGTGTAATTAGTAAATTTAGTATGGAAATGGCTGATTTATAAAGAATAAAAGCAGTCTTTATATTACAGTACTGCTCTCTACGAAAATGGGAAGCCATATTGAATTATTCAACCCAAATTTCTATAAATGGAATGAGTTTCAATATATTTAATCAATTTATATATAAACATATTTACTTATAAATAGTTTTAAGATTTAGTTTTAAGTTGATTCACACACATCTACCAAAATAATAACTAGGATAATGATAGTGAATTGGGAAGAATTAGCACAGATTTTTGTAAAATTTTTTGCCAGTGATCAGAGAATAAATTTTAAATTTGAACGTTTCCCAAATCCGTCATACTATTTTTATAGAATTACTAATAGGATACTAGCTAGATTCATTTGGCAGAATTATTCTTGTTAATTTTTGTCTGATTGTGAGTGGATTGTATTGGATATGTATCGGTCTTCAAGCTCTTGTGTTTATTATCGTTCTATTATTTATAATGAAAAAAACAGTGATCTGTTGGATAGTTTAGTTCACGAAATAAAAATAATTTTCCATAGACCAAAAGAATGGTTTGATTTATAAGTAATTTTATTGTTTTTAATTAAGCTTACATTTTTTGAGACTAAAAAGCTTTAAGCAAGGAATCAAACCGCAACCGTAATCCTAAATATATAGAAACAAATCTCAATCTGTTTTCGTTTTCGTTACGGCATTAATTTCTTTCCTTCGGATTATACAAAGGGAAACTAAAAAATTATGTAGGTAATAATTTATGCTCAAATGTAGAAATATTTTTGTTGTTTGGCATACCTAGCATAGTTTTTGTTTTTATTTTGATCTATATGAGATCAAGATGTAAATAAATTTGTTTTCATCTTATGAATGAATTTTTAATTGCTATAAACAAAAACGGGGAACGACGGGAGCAAGCAAGCAAGCAAGCAACATTTTGTGTATTTATAAAAACATAAAAACTCAAGCGGAGGCGCAACTCAAAAGCCATAAAAAGAGTGTATATCAAAGGCAGCGACGACTCGGGTGGCAAACAAAATAATTTGACGAGGTCCAAACTGGGTGGTCCCCATAATAAATATTGGGGATGTTGGTTGGTCTCCTCCTTCTGATTTTTTTTGTTTTACGATGACAAAATATCAACAAAACAAACACGCAGATGTCTGCACACACATTGATACTCAATGCAATTTGGGAAATGAAAGATGTTGAGATTCCCTTCCTTAGAAGAAAGAGAGAGAGAGTTTGTCATTTAACATGGCTAAATGTGTTAGCAATCATCACCTTATTTGGGCAGTAGGATGATGGGTCGTGTCAAAACAATGAATGCACTAGAAGTCATTTAATTTGTTAAACTTGGTGATTTAGACAAACTCGTAAAGTGTTGGCATGTCAACACACACACACACACATCTAAATAGATAAAGCAGGCAAATGACAATGCCTTGAAGGGTTGTCCGTTGTCCTTTGTCCGTTGTCCTGTCAGTCGTCTGCGGTCTCTCCAACCATTGTTGCTGTTGCTGTGGTCTTGCAGTCTTGCATCATTGCAGTCCATGTCTGATTCTGATTTGATTTGCTACTGGGGCATAACATTCCTCCCTATCACCTTCGAATTGCTTTGATTATGGTTGGGTGGACGTGTCACCACCGGATATGCAAATTATGTTATGTGTCAAGTAACTGGAAAATTCGTTTTAATTGCCGTAGAAATGCAATATTGCATTTAACCCTCTCAAAACGCACAGAGACACAGAGAAAGAGAGAGAGACAAATGTCATCAAGGTGGAATGAGTTCGAATCACAAGTTAAACAACAACAACTTTAAGTACCTCTACTGAAATTTTGGTCTAGAAAAATGACCAAGTTGGAACGCAGTAGTCAAAATCCTGGCTGGCTGGCTGGCTGGCACACCACATGCATTTTACCACAAACGAGCCACTCAACGAGTATTTCAAAATAACAGTCAGTCAGTCCAACCATCCATCCATCCATCCGTCTGATTGTCCGGCAAGCCTACGGCAAAACCAGTAAAACCAAATGAAACCAAACCAAACCGACTTCATCAACAATAAAACCGTAAAAGCAACTTGCAGCACCCCAAAGTCTCTACCAAAAAAGTGGCAACAGATTAAGCACTAAAAACGGCAACAATCTACGTTTGTCTGCCCGTCCGTCCGTCTGCCTACTGCACTTGGTAGTTGCAGCAAACGCCAGCTACTCAAAATGCACTTTTTCACTTTACAAACTAAACTAGAAGCGGCAGGAAGAGAAGTCTAACGAATGGCCGTTTTAGGTGCTGTGTGAAATCCAATCAACACTCAGAGCCCAAAGCCGCAAAAATTTTAAACGCCTGGGCGGCAGCCGTCGTTACAAGTCTGCAACTGGAACTGGAACTGAAACTGGAGCAGTGGCAGGAGTTGGTGCAAAGTGCAAGTGCTGGTGAATTGTCCGTACGGCTTAAAAGCAAAAGCCAAAGCATACTGCGGGCGGCCGTAAACAAACAACCGAAGAAGACGGACACGGACACGGACACCCATACCCCCGTACGCACACACACCCACAGCATGGACTGCAATCTGGACTTATTACGCCACTTAAAGCTTAAAAATAACACACACAAGACTGAGGCATTCGGAAGGAGTTAGTGAGAGAGTGAGTGAGAGAGAGAGACAATTGAAAGGTGGAGGAGAAGTGCATTCATTTCTGGTCTCGGATTTAACCTTAATCAGGAAAAGCAGCCACAGTTACATACGGACTTTTGAAGCAGCAGTTCCTGATCCTACGATTTTGGAGGCACACACTTATTGCAAGTGGAGTGACAGACAAGCAAGCGAGACTGGACAGCCTTAGAGATGACAAAATATCAATAAGAAGAACAGTCTATAGACTCTAAATAACTCTGAAAAATTGCATGTTTCCCTACACCAATTAAATCATTAGTCTTTTATGGATCTTTATTACAATATTGACCCTTTCCTGGAAAAATACCGTAAGCGCCAAAAATAAAATTTTACAGAAGCAGGCTTTTTATAGTTTATAGTTTTTATAATTTTGTCAGGCGTATATCTTAGTCAGGTGCGCTTGATAGTTCTTGACATAACTGCAAGTATCATTCGAATAAAATGCTGAAGAATTCCACACAGAAGAAGTTAAAAAAGTTCACAATTTCACATCTAGCGAATATTTGGAAATTTGTATAATAGTAGAACAATAGTATAAAAATCGTATTTAAAAGACTAGTAAAAGCCTGGTAATAAGATCACTGCCAACAGATCACTAAAATCATGTTGAGTTAGGAGCTATTAAAATTATTTAATCCTTATCTGTGGCTTTTGAGTTTCTAAGATTTCAGAAATGATTTTATTTATTAAATAACCGTTGCCTCCATAGCCGTTCCGAAATTGTCCAAAATGTGCTAAAGTCCATTTCATCCGATTAATTGTATATCCTGTAATCATGGGTTTACTGGGCCAAGAACTAATTATGAACTATGTAAACGAACGCTTTTATAATAGAGAACTTAAGCAAAAGACAAATGTGCGTAATCCTTAATAATATAATATCATTAAAGCTTAATCAATCCAATATATTTTAGTCCATAAATCTATAGGTATCGTTTTATTTATCAGATTTATCACGCACTCATCTTTAGTTAGTTATCAGGCTCTCCCAACGGTTTGGGGCACTTGTGTCGTCACATTGTCTACTCCAATGTATGGCAGGACTTTTCCTTCACTTCTTCTACTTTGGCTCACAGTCGTTCATCAACAGGCTCGGCTCAGTGCAACATGAACAAAGCCAATGCCGGCGGCGGCATCCAAAACTCCGGCAACGTGCCAACAGAAACGGAACGGCCCACGGCTAAGTGACAAGCAAAACCGCGAATTGACCAAAAAGTCCAGTTGCTTTTGGAGGCGACAGTGCCAACAATGCGACGTGACTGTAAGGGTTTTTGGGGCAGACACACACACATGGACAACGTTATTAATGTGGAGGCGTTGCAACTGCAACACTGCAATTTGAACAAATGTTGATGAAAGGAGACGCCAAGATGAAAATGAACAACAACAGAGAAAGGAGAGTAAGGAAATTTTAGGCAACTCCATTGCCATTATCCTCGGGCATTGTTTGCCTCTTTGTTTTGTGGTGAACAGGCACCAGGCACCAGGCAACCAGGACCCATTCCCTAATGCCGCTGATTGACCAAAGTTGGCCGAAAACTTGGCATCGTTGGTCGGCTGGCTGGTTAGATGGATGGTTCCAACTACGACGACGGCACGCACAAACTCCGGAAGAATGTCATTGCCTGTGAGCTACAGCAAACTGCAGCTGGGTAAAAATCAGGACCAGGGCCAATGCACACTTTGCTGTCCTTCTGTCTGTCTGTCTGTGGATTTGGGGGATTCACACAAAAGGGCAAGTGAATTTTTGAGGCTGATGTGTTTGTGTTGCTGCAACATGCAGTTTATGGTTGTTGTTGTTGCTGTTGTTGCTTGTGCCTTTTGATTTTTTTTCTTCTTGTGCAAAGAGGAAATGGGTTTTCCATTACAAAGATAGTTGATTTAAGCATTTAAAGCATAGGGGCACCCCAAAAAAGCATCTATAAGCTTATCCAGATAAACAATGTATTGCTTAATTTGTTGTTAGTTGGCTAATTTGGTCGAAGGATAAATGCGCTTGGGCAACCAACCAGGACGTGTGTGTTCCATTCTGTTCAACCTGACTCCTCGATAATATCGCCAATTTCAGTTTTGGTCAGTCTGTTTTCTCTATTTTTTTTCTCCTTCTTTTAACTTAATATGTAAAATTTGAAATTCCATAAAATACCTTAAATATATATACATATATATATATATATGTGTGTGTGTGTGTGGCAGCTGCTATTGTTGGCTTGGCATAAATGAAATACCACAGACGAGGCACAAAAACCCAAAGTCCAATTAAAATTTAACTACATCAAAGTAGCAGCAACGCCAGCAGTTGCCGTTGTTGTTGCTGTTGCCGTCGCAGTGGTCGTTTAGATGAGATACCGACACCATTACACCCACACAGACATACTCTTTTGGAGCCATAACATTTAACAAGTTTAGTTTACCAAAGGACGATGGCAAAGTGGTTGAAAGCTGCCGCGACATGTGAGAGTTCAACAGCTGGACAACAACAAGGACGACGACTTCGAAGGAGGCTGAGACGATGATGGCTGGAAAATGCAAACTAAAAAAAAATACAATATAAACGGCCTGAGTATCAAAATATACATACAGATGTATACTCAACCACCCAGTGTTGGTCGAGTCTGTGTCTAAAATTGCACAGCTTTACGGCAAATGCCGCAAATTGAAACAATTTACATGTTTTACATGTGTGGGCATCAAAGGGTTAACCTTGCGTGCAACCCATCGAGTCCAGTCTACCCGCATACTATTGCGATGGCGGTCGTCTATTGATACCAACAACACGCGGCGATTGACCAGTGAACTCTCCATATTTCCCCCCCTCCAGGAACTTCACAGCACAATGTCACCAAAAATCCAACCCACAGTTACAAAACCATGAATTTTGATTTAGCTTAGCAGGATGAAACACCACCACCAACAACAACAACAGCAACAGGAACAGAAATGTCAGTCGGAAATCACCCAAAAAAAAAAAGAAACAAAAAAGGTGACAAACCGCGCGTGACGATGATGATGATGGTGATGGCCAGGCCAACGCGGATTATGGGTCTTTTTGCCTACTACTGAAATCCATTCTGCCCTGTTAACGAATAGGCTTGGTGGATCATCCAATACGCTGCTGTTTAGACAAGCTCACAAATCTATGGGATAAAAAATTTTAATTTTCAACTATGTCCAAGATCTACCATAAGTCGATGATTTTAAAGTTTTGAAAGAACTAAACAGAAATAAATAGAAATCGATAACTGAAAGATAAAGTACATTCGAAATCAATACGAATGTACGCAATTAATTTTGAATAATATCTACGATACTGATCAAGAATATATATGGAAACTTTATGAGATCGTAAAATTCCTTCTCCTCGTAAAGGTTCCTTCTCTATAAACCTAATATCAAATTAGAAATTTCTGAATTCAAGTACGGAATATTTGATTTTTCGTCTGTGATTAATTGAAATTCATTCCCTTAGTCTTTAAGAATTGATCACTTGAATTTCATCTGGGATTTCACAAGAGAAGTGTATGACAATAGTCTGGTTGCTTGGTCTTCTAAAGTTTGTGCCCTTATAAAGTAAATTTACAACAAAAGACAGGTCAGGACAAAAAAGCCTGGTGACACTCATTTTTCCCAGAGACACGTTTGGCTTCCGTTGGATTTTTGTCGCGATTTCCTGCACCTTTTTTTTTTGGCATTGTGTGTCTTTTTTCTTCATTGTTTGTTCATTTTGCAAAGTTGGTTTTTTTTTGATATTGTGTTGGCCAAAAGTCAACCCATGAGCTGTGGCATTTTTAAGTAATTTTTATCGGGCTGAATCGGTTAGCTGGGATTGCCACTGTCTCCTTTCTCACAGACGATTTGCTTTCTTTTTGGAAAAAAAAATTGTTGTATCGGTTGTATCAGTTATTATATAACAACGTTTCTGACAAGGACAAACTCTATCAATGCGGCCACCCAGTAGCTGCAATCAAAATGGAGCTGAATTTGTCAAGGGTCTGGGAATGACTGAATGACTGACTGACTGGTGACTGACGACTGGCAACGGGTGACAAAATATGCAAGTATCAAACCGCAAGTTCTCACCCGCGACGACTCCACAATCATTTTGACACTAGTTACAGGCCGTCCATGTCCTCAGAGGTTGCATACTTTCATACTATGCAGATAGATAGATGGATAGATAGATTGGCGTTTGTATAGTTGCATGCCGGAACCGAACCGAACCAGACCGGACCGGACCGGGGCAATGCCTGCAATAAAGTCCTCCTTCACACGAGCAATTCTGGTCGCCACTCATTGGTAATGGACTGCGTGCGCCTGTACGGCACGGACGCGAAATTGAAAAGTAGAACACAAATTGCGTTCCGTTGCATGGTATTTGGTTTTGGTCGGTGATGTTCTCCTCCGCCTCCTGGGCATCCCTGTTGTGTGGCCACAGACGACACTACGAGTGGTTGTCAATTGATTTGTGTTTATTGTACAGGTCACTCAGTTTTGCTGGCCTAGAATTAAGAACCAAATTTCAAGAATGGTTTAGGAAATAGCAATATAAAATAATATACACTCGGAGAATAAACGAACATATTCGCCTTAATGCATATGTAATTTAAAGCATACTAAATTCGAATATAGCCGCTTTTCCCTGAGTGCATTTAAAAATACCATGGGAATAGCAGGGCAGAAGTTTTTTAAAACAAATTTTAAAAATAGAAAATAAAATGCAATCATTTTGAATTTTTTATATGTTATTGATAATATCTCAAACCATACAAAATAATTGGAGTTCAATATAAGTCCCGTTGGTTTTTGATTTATGTAGTCAAATTTGAAATTAAAGTTTGGGTGGCGGGGTACACCTACAGGCTGCTGTAGTCATCCGAACTGAACTGAACTGAAATTTTCACACAACATTCTAAACACTTGCCGTTATTACCCGAACTAAGATCTTTTAAAAATTTTAATAATTACTATTGTTATTTTTAGATTTACGACAAAAGAAATTGCGAGATTAAAATTTTTTTTTTTGGAAATTCGCCATTTTTTTAATTTCACAGTTGCAAAAAATATCCTAGTTCAGGTAATAGCGGAAAGCTTCCTTAATAAAAGCCCATTTGAATTTTTCAATTCGAATGACTACAGCAGCCTGTAGGCGTACCCCGCCACCCATGCCTTTTTTTTCTTAGTTTCAATTTTGATTACATAAATCAGTGACTAATGGTACTCGAATAAAACCAAAGTTCTTTTTTTTTGTATAGTTTGACATGTTAGCTATAACATATATATAACATATATATATTCAAGACAGTTGTATTTCATTTTCTATTTTTAAAATTTGTTTCAAAAAGCCCCTATAGATGTCGTTATTTACATGGTACTAGTACCTTAAATAAATTTTGACTGTCGATTGATCGGAGAAAACTGAACTATTTGCATTTATGCATATTTAAAACAAAGCATATAAATTCAAATAAGTTCAATTTTCTCCGAGTGTCTTGGAACCACAAATGAATACAATAGATATTAAGAACATTAAGCATAGGTATAATTAAATCCAAGTATTGAACTAAAATTTGTATTATATTGCAAGAAGAAAATATCATTAAGAATATTGTGATATGAGTTTTTTAAATTAGGCTATAAAAATTCAAGATATATATAGGTATGAATATATTTATAAACTTTTAATGGAATATTTTAGAGTGCAGTTATATCATAGGTACACAAATATTTAAAACAAATTGTATTTATTTTCATATCAAGAAGGTTATATTCTAGGGGTGATATTTTTATTTTGTCGAAAATTTAAAAATATCCAGCTCTCATTTTAAATTTATTCAGAAACTTGTTTTAATGATCATTTGTTCTGTTACTGTTAACAATATTTAAAGTGTCATACAAAATTAAACTATCCAATTTGATTCTATATTTTCCTTTCTTTTTTTTTTACAGAAATTACAGCCGAATACCTCAACACTCAAGTGTTGAAAAAACATAGACAAAATTGTGCGTTTAAAAAAAGTACATGCTCACGCTCAAGGACATCTAGAGCAGTTTGAGCAACAGCCGCAGCAACAACAATCAATACAACAACAGCAACAACAGGCACATCAAGCATTACAACAACAGCAGCAACAACAACAGGTACCAATTCATTCATTGCATTATCAATACACTCAAAATACTCCGAATCATAGCCAAAATCACAGTAGTCATCAGACAAATTTGAACAGCCTCAAAATGCATTTGACGACTACCGGTGGCAATTCGACGGCAACAAATGCCAATAACAACAACAACAACAATAATAACACAACCAACAACAATAATAACAACAACTCGAGCAGTAGCAACAACAATAATAATACCAGCAACACAAATGGCTCAAACAACAACAACAACAGCAGCAGCAACAATAACAACAATAATAGCACAGAACAAAATACGCCACCTACAGCCGCCCAATTACTGAATGAGGCATATACCAAAATGACATCGGACATATTAGCGGAACGGACCCTGGGCGATTTCCTAACCGAACATCCCGGCGAACTGATCCGAACCAGCAGTCCGCTGTTTGTCTGCACCGTTTTACCACCTCATTGGCGTTCCAATAAAACGCTGCCGGTGGCCTTCAAAGTAGTCTCCCTGGGTGACATCATGGATGGGACTATGGTCACCGTAAGGGCTGGCAACGATGAGAACTATTGTGCCGAGCTGCGCAACTGTACCGCCGTAATGAAGAATCAAGTGGCCAAATTCAACGATCTACGTTTTGTGGGCCGCAGTGGACGAGGTAAGTTGAGGGAAGGCTCAAATTGCTATCTATGTATACAATTGTTCTCCATCAAAAGTATCAAAAGTTTTAAGTGCGTTCCCATTAAGAGGACAATGGGCCGTTTATCCACAACCACTTTTGGGTATCTTATTGGCTGGCCCTCATTGTCCTGTCATGTTTTTTTTTTTTTGTTTTTTGGCATTCCCAATTTTTCCCCCTTTTTTCACTCAAAACAATTTGTTCAATTATTGCTGCGGCCGCCATTGCCGCCAAGAGGCCAAAGTTCTGTGTGCCTGAGCCTGAGTCCGCCGGAGTAGCTTGGCCGGACGTGCCATTCATTGTAGAGCTGTCATCTGCTGTTTTTCTTTTCAGACTTTTTTATGTAATTCCCCTTTGCTTCTGCTTCTGCCTCTGTTCTGTTTCCGTGTGCTTTTGTGTAAAACTTAACCGCTTGTTAAGCGATGCAAAATTGTCGGCAGTTTATCAGCAGTTGACGGTTTTTCTACAGACAATTTCAAATCATTTTTTGTAGAATTTGCTAGGAAGTAAGGAAGTAACAAAGTAACTCGCTGATTTAATAAAGTTTATATAAAAGTAAAGACGCATTCAGTAGAAGTTAAGTCCGCTTTATATGAACTTGATGAGCGATCGGGAATCTATGGAATATAAAAATATTAATAATACAATTAAATATATATTAATACATAGGTATTATTTATTTTTAAACAATCGCACTTGCTCCACTATGATGCTGATTTATCGTGATGTATAAAATTAAATATATCAATTTCAGACCCGAGGCTAAACTACTTGGAATTTTTGGGTAAATTTTAGATTGTATCGTCTTTATATGATAGTAAAGCAGAAACAAAGTCTGAAATTGTGAAATTTAATGTCCTTCAGGACTTACAGGATTCGCACAAAAAAAAATCCTTAGGTTGAAATGTAGAAAGTTCTCTTCCCAATCTTTTATTGAAGATTGTAACCGAATTAGATCAATATTATACAAGTTAGAGACATTTAAAGCTACCCGCACATTTGATGCATCAGGATCTGAAAAGGAAATACCTAGGTATTATTTATTTTTAAGCAATTACACTCGCTTTATGTGTGCTGATTCATCGTGTTGTATAAAATTATATCACTTATCAGAAAAATTCAACTAAATCTAAACATAATTATTAAACGATGACTGAACCAATTTCAATGGGTTTGATGCAGGTACCTACATTTTTTTATGCTTATTTCTGCTAGTCTTTAATAGAGTGCCGATTCAAATAGACTGTTTGACATACAAGGCAAAAAAAAAAAAAAAAAAACCAGAACAGAACTAGTCTGGTCCCACACAACATCCCAATGTTTCAATCGGTCAAAAATCAAAGCAGCCACAGCACAAATTTCATGCCCCCAAACATGTCGAACAGGACAAGAACACAGAATAGGCCAAAATAGCGCAAAAAAAACCAAAAAAAAAAAAAGAAAATCGCAATGGATGATAGTGTCCATTCCCCTCTGCCCCATTCTCCCTGCAGCGTTTTCTTTCACAGTTTTTCCCCACTCTGACACACATCGATACATACACGTATGTACACATTGCGGAGGGCACGGCTTACGCATCCGCTGCGGTAGAACCGCAAAAACCAAAGCCTCAACAGTGCCAGCCGCAGGAGCAGCAGCAACAGCAACAACAACAGAGAACTGGGAACAGCAAAAGCAGAGCAAAGTAGACGAGACCCCCTCACTTCAATGGGTTAACTCTCTGTCAATGGCCGGGCGATTCATTCATTGTCATCATTTGGCATTCCAATGGCCAAGCGCCCTGGTACCGCCTCCATCCACATTTCCATTTATCCATTGGTTCTCATTGAGGCGTTTAATTGTAAATTTCCCATTCATTTAGGCTGTCTGCCAGCAACGCGCCGTTGACGACATCCAGATCGTCCGGTTCAGTTCATTCCACTCCGTCCGTCCGTTCATGTCTGTGTATACAACATGGCCGCATCCGCATCCACATTCACATCCACATCCACATGCACGTCTCATTTTGACAGGTCGTCGCAGCAGCAGGCACAGAGGCATATTTGCCACGCATGCGGCACCAAAAAATGTTCATTTTATTTACATTCTTTTTTACATTTGATCCTCGTCCCGCCTCTACTTAATTTCCTGTTGGTGGTTTGATTTTTTATATATTTCTTCTATACCCTTTTAGTTTAAAGTTAGAGATTTTATTTTGAAAAGAAAAATGTAATAATATCTGTATAAAAATTAGGAAATCATCTAAGCATATTTTTAAAAGTAAAATCTATTTATATATATAGTATTTATATAGTATTTATACAATTTTCGTATATCTTTCGTATATCTTATAAATATTTATAAATTTATAATTTTTGATTGTAAAAAAAAGCGCGATGGATTTTTTAAAATTTTCTTTCCAGACCAATAAAACACAAATTCATTTTTATTTCGATAGATATGCTGGGGCTTTAAACTATCATTTCGAGTAGACTTAAAAATATTAACAAAAATCCTATATCGTCAAATTTTTCAATATTTCTTATACAAAACTAAAAACCATTATAATTAAAAAAGAAAAACCAGAATACTTTAAAATAAAACAGTCCAAATGCAGGAAAATATGCAAAAATGTTTTTTAATGTATTTGATGAGTCTATTTAAACCATGTTTTTGTTGAGAAACGCGACCATTAATAAAAAAAAACAAAAATTAAAAAAAGCAATTCTTGACTTTAATGAAAGATGATGATCATATTAATTGATTGAGACACCACAGAGATTTTCAAATATTTTCCCTAAATTGAGCATCCCAAAATATATTAAAAATGTTCATTGAATTATTAAATTCGGAAAGCCTAGAAAACAAGTTAGATATTGTAAGATTTTTAGCATTTTTTAATTTTAAAGCACTTTCAGGAATTTCTTAGCTTAATTGGAATCTAAAACTTAAAAGGTAATTTCCCGGTCGTATCACAAAAATAACAGCAACTCATATAGTTTTCCCTTTTGTTTCAAGTTGGTTGGTTCATGTTAAAGTTTATTTGCATACTTTTAGGGCCAAATGTTTGCCATGGCACAAATTATCAGCCAAGTTGCACATACGCACAGACAGAGAGAGAGAAAAAGAGACGGAGAGGGAGATAGAGAGAATAACCACCACATTTGCATGTGATTCACACCCGTTATTAACCAATCCCCATTGCTAGTTAAGCATTCTTTGGTGGTGCATACATGGAGCAGCTTTTGGGGAAGGTAAACACAGTTTTGTGTTTTTGACGCTCTATTCACCACCATCATCATCATCATACGCAATTGCTGGACGCATTTATTTTTCCTAATTATAACGAAATTGCCGTCTTTGCACGCCATGCACGCAACTTAATTATTCCCGCAGTTATCGATTTATTCGAAGCGCCCAACACTGTGCTACACTTTTAATTAGCAAAGTGCCATGCACATGCACACACACACACACACACACACGGACAGTTGAAGCCTGTCACTGCCTGTTACAGGCGTCCCCCCACAACCACACACATAAAATTGCAACGCTGTGTCGATAACTCGTTGCTATTATCACCATTGGAATGGGTGTGAAAACGAAAAAAAAAAAAATCAAATACGAAAGGGCGTGCCAAGTAAACATTTTTATTTACATAATTTTCAAACCATTTAAGACAGCCAAGCGGTAAAAAAAAGAGCCACAAAATGAACTCTCTGCTGCCTGTCAAGACAAACACACACACACACACATACTCACTGTTAAAGGCCAAAAGACAAACGACTCCAAAATAAAAAAAAAAAAACAGGAAAAAAGGGCGCTAACGGGATCACGCTGTCGGTGACACCCGAAGTAGCCCAAAAACAGCCCCAAAAGAAAACAAAAATAAAAGTAAGACAAATGCCAACGAAAAGCCGATCCATTCTAGTGTCAAAAAGGAGGCGTTAAAAAGGCACGACACAAAAGGAATCCAACAAAAAAAAAAGAACAGAAATTTTATAAAGAACCTGAAATGTCGTAAGCTGAAACTGCCGGCAAGTGAAACCTTTGCCCGCTTTTGTTTGTATTCTTTCGGCAATGAGGCAGCAAATGATTGGGGATAAGAGTCCTTGGGGCTCCTGCCAGTGCAGAGAGTGTGAAAGCCAATGCCAAATTGTGAACAATTTGTGGCACTTATTGTTGTTGTTGTTATAGCGTTTTGTTCTGGATGAAAAGTTGGCAATTGTGTGTGCGGACAGATTGACTTTTCAAGCTTTTCTTGTATATATTTATTTTTTTTTTGTTTGATTGGTTAGACCTTAAATATGAAGCAACAGGCAAACACAAACACAGTCAATTGATTTGACATAATTTATAATGATTTGTTATACAACCAAAACAAAAAGCAGGGAGAATTATTTTTTTTAAGCCGATCAGATTAGCTCTGCCTTCTTATAAAATAACACTGGTCAGCAAGATTTTTTTACAAGAAAGATTCTTCGCGATTTTGATAGACCTACCTCCCCTCAACATTCGCTCATACTTACTTTTTTTCCTATACGAACGGTTTCGATGTAATAAAATAAAGAAGTTCAATAGTCCATACAAAGTATGTTTTTTGTATTAAATTTGACGCATAGACCAAGAAAATATGCAGGTGTAAAACTATCATTTCTTATAGATTTTGGGGTGAAGAATCAAAAAAAAATAGAACCTAATTTTTACCACTCTCCATTAAGGCGTAAGAGTTTAAAAAAAAACATTCACTTTTCAGCCTACTAAATAAATAATAATAAGAATTCTACCGTCTAAATGGAGGGTGGTAAAAATTTGGCTACATTTTTTTTGGACTCTTCTTTCCTCCATTTATAAGAAATGATAGTTTGGGTTGCGATTATACTCATGGCTTAACCATTACATTTATTGTAATATAAGAAACACACTTTGTATGGAGCTCAAAAACTTCAATTAAATACGCTGAAAATTTCTAAAATCATTTATATTACCCTTAGAGCAGTACTAACCATAATTTGACCACAATTCGATTGTTTTTTTGTCGACCAGTGTAATTTAAGAAAGATGAAAAATGTTACCTGTAAAATAAAATACACAATTTAATTGAGTTTATGTACACTCAGAAATAAATGGATATAATAGAATTTAGACATAAATCATTATAAATTCAAATATATCCACCTTCTTCTAGGTGTATTCGAATGGATGAGATAGAAAATAATTGAAAAATATTAGTGAGATTTATATACACTCAGAAATAAATGGATATAATAGAATTTATGCATATTTAAATTAAATCACTAGAAATTCAAATATGTCCACCTTTCTCTGAGTGTATGTATAAGATTGGGAAAAGTTGGGAAGCTTTATTAAGTTTTTTGTACACTCAGAAAAAAAAAATAAACATAATCGAGATTATGAATATTTAAATGAAATCATAAATTCGAATATATTCATTTTTCTCTTGGTGTATTGGATCAGTTAAGATAAAAACACAATAAGGACATCAGATAAAATTTCTTCCAAATTTTTTAACTAAAATAGAGTTTAAGATCAACAATGCACTAGATTGAATTTATGTACACTCAGAAATAAATGGATATAATAGAATTTAGGCATAAATCATTATAAATTCAAATATATCCACCTTCTTCTGGGTGTGTTAAAACGAATAAGATTGGAAATACTTCAGAAATTTTAGTAAGTTTTATATATGTTACACTTAGAAAAAAAATGAACATAATAGAATTTATAAATATATAAATGAAATCATAAATTCGAATATATTCACTTTTCTCTTGGTGTATTGGATCAGGTAAGATAGAAACACAATAAGGACTTCAGATAAAATTTCTTTAAAATTTAAGATCAACAATGCACAAGATTGAATTTATGTACACTCAAAATAAATGGATATAATAGAATTTAGACATAAATC